>CM023612.1:20421417-20673917 GCA_013358685.1 Antennarius maculatus
AAATTCTGGCAAACTACACATCTCTGTAAAATTGCATGGCAGTCAGGGACAGTCCCTCTGGATTGGCAGACCGGGGTGGTGGTGCCTCTTTACAAAAAGAGGGTCCAACTGTAGGGGGATCACACTCTTCAGCCTCCTGGAGAAAGTCTATTCGAAGGTACTGGAGATGAGGATTAGACCAGTAATCAAATCTTGGATTTAGGAGGAACAATGAGGTTTTTGTCCCGTTCACGGAACACTGGATCAGCTCTACACTCTCCATTGAGTGCTTGAGGGTTTGTGGAACCTTACCCCACCAATCCATATTTGCTTTCTGGATCTGGAGAAAGCGTTTGACTGTATCCCTTGTGGTATCTTGTGTGGGGAGTGCTATGGGAGTATGGGGCTCGAGGCCCTTTGCTAAGATGTGTCCGATCCCTGCATGACCGAAGCAAAAGTTTGGACCACATTGCCGGCAGTAAGACAAGCCTGTTCCATGATGAAGTCTGTCAGGGCCGCCCTTTATGACCAGTTCTGTTCATAATCTTTATATCCAGAATTTCTAGGTAAGCTAGGGGCTGGAGTGAGTCTTGTTTCGGGAGCGAGTATTTCCAGACCAGTACTTCCCTTCCATTCTGTTGATGCTGCTCTCCTGGTCTCCCATTTAGTTGACAAAAAGATCACTGGCTTGAGAGCATTTGCTCACTGTGCCCTTTATTGCTGGAAAAAAAAAAAAAAGTCCCCTACATGTCAAAGAAGCAAGTCTGACTGAATTATTTAAAACAAAGTTGAAAACCCACTTTTTATTATTTCACCATGTTTCAACCGTTTTTTAACTGCACTATTTAATGCCCTAATTTTGATGAAACATGGATTTGTTTTGAAATTATTTTAATGTTTTCTTTATTGTTTTTACTATTCCTTGTAACATCTTTTTTTTGTTTATCAATATCTCAAACAGCTATCTATAGATTTTCATGAATATTAAAATATTTGTGGCCTTTGGGGCAAAAAAGAGTTAATTAATTGTTCAAATGGCTCAAGGCATGTATGATGATTGTGGATTCATGCAAATTAACTTTTTCTTTTTTTAATTTCATATACTCACTAATGGACTACAGTGCGCCCTTGTTCTTTGTGGTTAATACGTAACAGGAACCACACTTGATTAATGAATTCCGCGGTAGAGCAACAAACTATTTATCTTATTATTTACTGTAATTTAAACATTTATGACCCTCCCCATACTGATATTAAACCACTTTCTATCTGTATTATCTTTTCCAACACTCTTATTGACTGTTTAAAGCACTTTTGTGTATCACGTAAGTCAGAGACTCACAGAACCGAGCGCACTTCCGGATGCCGTCAGCCAATAGAACTGCCTACCAAAAATCTGGAATGAGGTGCAGTCGCGAGCTTTGATGAGTGAATGTGCGAGGGCGAGGGCGCACATTTCATTCATGCACTGTATTCATGCAGGTCTAACAGTATGTGCCGATCTGGGAGATAAATATGTATTTGGGTTGAAAAATATGTTACAGTGGGATAACGGATGTTAGAGGTACTGTACTGGCACCAACATGTAACTGAGAAAGTGAAAATCATTTACACAGATTTAATCTATCTATGAAAAGGAAGTTATATATACAAGAACAATTTAATCAAATGTTTTCAAGCTGTGCAGATTGTTGTTTTGCAATAAATTTATCAAAATAAATTAGTATTCCTAATCTGAATCAAATTTTCAGAACTAATTCTTTCACAATTGGAAGAACTAATCACCTTTCAGAATTTATGTCATATTCAGAGCATTAGCTTGGAACAAACATGCTTATATTTCAATGACAGATGGATCTTTGTGTTGGAAAACAAAAGAAAAATGGCTTTGTTAAGATGTGGTGCATATAGCATTACTATGTTCAGATGGACATATGTTAGATTCAAATTATGTGGAGTGAAAATGTGTCTGGGCACAAATCTAAGCTAGTAAGCCAATATCAGGGTTTATAATTACTGATAGCCCAGTGATCATCCTTTGTATGGATAAACCTGATTAGCATTGACTCAGCTGGAAGCATCCTAATCCACTGTAAGGAGAGAGGGATGGATGCAGGGAGGGGGTAGTGTGGAGCCAATAGGAGACAGAGATAGGATAATATAATGGTTGAAGCTGAGGGGGATATAAAGGGATAGATGATGCAAGAGAATAGAGAGCAGAGGTGTAAAAGGCATAGATTGAATAAAAGGCCAAGGGGGAAGTGGAGGAACAAGGAATGCGGCTGGAATTTATGTCTTAACCGTTCAAAGCCAGATGGAAAACCAAAAGAACAATACAGTACAGTACAACTCCAAGATCTCTCCTTGTTTGCTTATAATTTCAGCTCTGTTCCTGTGTGGATTCTCACCATTACATTTGAATTACATTCAAATATTGTATTATACACTCATTTGCCAGTTAATTAGGTGCACCCAGCTAACATGAATTCAGTACAAGCTTCAGTCATGAGACATAAAATAACAGTTTTTTTTTGTACCTTTCTGCTAATATTGATATTGCCTGAGAATGGTGTTTATTCAGCTCCACAATCCTTTCGAAGAATGGATTGTGGAGCTGACCCTCAGTACTTAAAATCCTCCACCCTCTTTATCTCTACTCCCTGTAACCTCACTCTTCCACTTGGGTCCCTCTCATTCACACACATGTACTCTGTCTTACTTTGTCTACCTAACCTTCATTCCTCTCCTTTCCAGGACAAACCTTCACCTCTCTAGCTTCTACTCTACCTGTTACCTGCTCTCACTACAGATCGCAATGTCATCTGCAAACATCTAGTCCATGGAGATTCCTGTCTAACCTCGTTCGTCAGCTTTTCCGTCACCATAGCGAAAAATAAGGGGCTCAGAGCTGATCCCTGAAGCAGTCCCACCTCCACCTTGAACTCCTCTGTTACACCTACAGCATACTTCACCACTGTCTTACAGTCCTCATACTGGTCCTCCACCGCTCTAACATACTCTAACATACTCTGCCACTCCAGACTTCCTCATACAATACTACAGTTCCTCTCTGGGCACCCTGTCATAAGCTTTCTCCACATCTATAAACACACAATGCAGCTCCCTCTGGCCTTCTCTGTGCTTCTCTATCAACATCCTCAAAGCAAACACTGCATCTGTAGTACTCTTTTTTGACGTGAAACCATACTGCTGCTCACAAATGCTCACTTCTGCCCTTAGTCTAGCTTCAACTACTCTTTCCCATAACTTCTCTGTATGGCTCATCAGCTTTTTTCCTCTGTAGTTTTGTAAAATGTAAAATGTAATGTAAAATGAGCATTATAACAATAAAAATAGGACTTATAATTGATTTCTTAAGCAATAAGAATCAGCCATCCAGTTTAATTTCAAAACATAAACCGTCACTTCTTTTTCAGTTATTCTCACAATGTCATAATGTTGTAAAAAGGGTTGCCAAAACTACTGCACATACAATTAAAAAATTTTATTTTGTTGTTTTGTTTGTTGTGTGTTGTCTGTGTGTATATAATCCAAATCCAAGTTGGTTTTAGAGGTGGCCTACTTTGCATTATGCCTGGAGGAAAATTTTATAACTAGTTTATGCAGTTACAAACAAATTGTTTTCATTTTAGAGCTGAATTAAAGGGAAAGAATTCTTATCTTCATATTTATCAACCGGAAGCATAGTCACAGGTCTGTCATAAGATTGTTCCAATGCCAGGGGTGAGATGGGGGCATTGTAAAATTTCTGCTATTCTTGGTCACCATTATATGCTGTATGACTTGAGCACTGGTGCATGTTTTGGATTATCAACTTGATTTCACTCAATGATATATACCCCCAAGGGCTCCCATCCAGTAGGCATGCCATCAGACCTGAAAAAGATAAGGTGAGAATTAGTGGTAACGTCATCCATCTGGATATTTCATCTTGAATAGGTTTTTCAAAATTAGGGCTATGACCAAAGGACTGGTGAACGGGACACTTGACAACTCTGCTCCCTCTTCAAAATAAATCATAAAAGCATAAAAAAACAGCTGCAGTCATCAACCCTAACCCTCTCTCTAAGCCTAACCCTCTCAAATCTTTCTGTGGAGCATCTGTGTAAAAGCATTGTTTGGCTTCTACCACCACATTGATGACCTTTTACCTTAAGACAACTAGTTCAAAATTTGGGCTATGAGCTTATCATCAATCAGGCTCACAACAAAAACAGACATGAATCACCTATGCCCTAAAATGGTTCACCAGCTCTAGGAAGGATGACAGAAGACAGATCGTGGAATGGATGACAATACCATCAATATATGCAGAGGGGGTAAAAACTGAATACTATTGGTCCATGATTTTGTCAATTTAATATGCTATGCCTTGTCCATGTACTTAAATAAATGGTTTAAATGCGTTGAAATGTGTATACTGTAATGTGAAGATGCTGAGATCCATTAAAATGGCCATGCATGTACTGTATTGCGACGTAGTAGATAAGTATAATGTGAAATCATGTCTGGTCCTCCCAATGGTTTTGCGGGGGTGTATGGATATGTGTGTGTGTGTGTTTGTATGTGCGTGTGTGTGTGTGTGTGTGTGTGTGTGTGTGTGTGTGAGAGAGAGAGAGAGAGAGAGAGAGAGAGAGAGAGAGAGGGTTTGCACATGCTAATATCTTTGTTCTCGTGTTTGTATATTCTAATGAATATTTCAGCACTGGAATGCTTCTAAGCACGTGTGAAAATTGCCCACACCTCTGTGTAATCAGCACCACAGATGATCTCTGTGTAATCAGCACCACAGATGATCTCTGTGTAATCAGCACCACAGAGATCATCTGTGGTCACTTTTGATCATTGCTAAAGTGGCGGTGAGAATGCATATATTTCTCCATCATTTACTGTCAAAGATAGAGTGGCCTTCACTTAACTGGTCAATGGCCATAAATGCATTAAGAATCCTCTTTACATTACCAAGGAAACTTCTTGTTCAAACAGAACCACAACAGCAATCATTAATCAATTTCATGAGCATGAGCCTGTAGCTACTGCTTGATTTCCCAAACTTATGAAAGGTGGGAGCATGGCTCCAAATATTGCTTTTGATCCAGTAAATCCATTTTTATAAACTATATGCAATTTAGTGTTGTTAGTCCAGGGGTCCCAAATTTACTCAGACTAGAGACCTCTAAATCATATAACACCATGGCCCATCTGATTCAAAATTTGATTTTCTTTATTACAGAAAATGTGTGGACCCATTGCTACAATAACTGTATAATTCTCTCATATCGTAACATAAATGGAAATAAATGATTTACTTTCTGCTGGGAATCTCCTGCAAGATGAACTCTTCGCCATTTCCAGGGACTACGTTACTTTGGTAACATGTGAGTATCACTTGAAAGATGTCAGATACAGAATGAATAAATGATATAGCTATGTAAAAACACTTCATTAATGAAGTCAATTGATTATCATTTTATTTAATCAATTTCACTGAAAATCAGAGGATATTAAAGTCATTGACTCCAACCCATAAGAGCTACTATGATGATATATTCAAAGGTGGCAAATAGTGGAATTAGCTCTTCCTGAAGCTCTTAAGTCTGTATTGGATCCAAAGGTGATCTTGATATGTTGTCACGGTCCCGAGTATCCTCCATAACTGTGATCGTTCTTAAATACATCTCTGATGCAACCTAAACACATCATCAGTAATGTATCCTGGGTTCATAGGGTGTTTCGGGTCTTGCAACATTATACACCCTTGCTCAGGCGACCCAGCTGCGGTTGATCAAGCCGCGGCTTGTGTTCAGGTGGCATTCACTTGCCCCCATGGTTCTCCTCTCCAGATCCAGAGCCATCTTGAGGCTTTCTCAGCTGCCTCAGAGGTGTTCTTGATGGCTCTGCTCCTTCCTGTTCCTGTAATGCCCAACACACTCGGCATCGTGGAGCGAGTGCCCCACAAATCCCCTGCTGCCAACTTCGATGGACATACATAGTGCCTTCTAGCCCTGCTGACGACATTCTATGACCAGATGTTCATACTTGGTCTTCTTCCTTTCCTGGGCCTCCTCCAAGCGGTCCTCCCATGGCACTGTCAGTTCCGTGATCACAATGTTCTTAGTGCTCTCTGAGACCAGAAGGATGTCAAGCCTCAGAGTGGTGCTGACGACATGCTTGGGGAGCTGTAGCTGCTTCTCTAGATCAACTGAGAGCTGCTAATCTGGGGTAGTTGCCAGGATCCCCACTGGTGCCTTCTTGCCTTTGACTGAACTCCTGCCATGACAAAAGTGATGGTGTTGGTGGCGTTGCGTATCCGGTTGCAGCTGATGATACCCCTGCTCGGCTTCAGCACCTGGTTGTGGCACCAGGTGTACCGGCCCTGGCCGAGTGCTCTCCCTGAGCACAGCTGGCAGTTCAGGGTCTCCGCCTTCCCCCAGGTGAAGAGGTTTGCTAGGCCAGGTAGGATGTTGTAGACTTCCCAGATTAGGAAGCTGATACAATGTGGGTCAGCTTGCCACAGGTCCGTCCAGGTGACCTTCCGGTCCATGGCATGCTCCCATCTGGTCCAGACCCCCTGCTGCCTGTGACCAGCTGCTCTGCTTGTTCTCCCTTCATCGACTGCAGTCCTGAATTCCTCCTGTATTTGCCTTCACTTATCCTTCCCCTTGCATTCCCTGTGTCGAGGTGGTGTTGGGAACATAACCCAGACCTGCTCTGCTGTAGGCCAGTACTCCCACCAGATCTCTATGGCGCAGTCTTGCCTCTGCATCCAGCACAGCAGACTGGGCACTCCACTTCCTCCTTCACCACTCCTGCTTTTGTCACCTTTGGGTCCTTTGAGTCTCGGTACAGCAGCACCTCTCTAGTCCGAGTCACCTTGAACTCCTCCTCCAGAGACTTCAAGGGCAACCGGAGCTTTGTGGTGTTTCCAAAGAGGGCTATGTTGCTGAGGCTCCTGGGCAACCCCAGCCATCTTCTGTGACAGGTGCTAACCTTCCTCTCCAAAGTCTCCACAGTGGAGATGGGGACCTCATAGACAAACAGTGGCCAGAGTATCCTTGGTAAGATACCATGCTGGTATATCCATGCCTTAAACTTGCCTTGGAGGCCAGATCTGTCTACTGCTCTCAGCCAGCTGTCCAGTTCCTGGCAGGTTGACTGGACTGATGGAGAGTCTTTGAGACTGCTGTCAAAGACCTTGCCTAAACTCTTCACTGGCTTTTTTTTAGAGTGACGGTATCATAGACTCTTTGATGTTGAATTGGAACCTGTCCGTGTGACCTTGCCCCTTTTCACCACCAGCGACCTCGACTTTGCTGGTTTGAATCCCATTCGAGCCCAACGGATGAGCCTTTCCAACCCTTGGAGGATCCACCTGCTTCCTGGCACTGACTCCGTGGTGACTGTCAGGTCATTCATGAAAGCCCTGATTGGGGGTCGGCGCATCGCTGATTGTGTTCGTGGGCCTCTGCACTCTGGCTCCGCGACTTCACAATCATTTTCATTGGTTCCTTAATGTTGTTTTTACTGCCTGTGGGTCTGAGAGGACTGTAATTTCATCTGTGCTGTATATCGTGCATATATGGTATTTTTGACAATAAAGTTGACTTTGACTTTGACTTTGAAAAAAAACCCCAAAAAACAAAAAACAAGGTTACAGAGATGGTGCAGCCAGTGATTATCTCGACCTCCAATCGTGCCACTCTGATGTTGCTGACTCTCATCCTGAACTGGTCGTAATAATCCAGGATTAGTTCTGCAAAGTGGTGTGGCACATGGTATTTGGTCATGGTGGTTTGGACCAATTTGTTTAGGATGGGGCCGTAGGCATTGGCTAGGTCTAACCACAGATCTGTGAGGCAGTGGAGTGAATTTATTTATTAGGTGATTTATAAAAGAAAAAAAAAATCACTGGCAGAGGCAGTATAATCAAGCTTTAATGCATCAAAGCAAAGTATCAATGCAGAAACTGGTGGAGTCTGTATGTTAATGACCTGGATAAAAGTTGAGGTAAGGAGACTGAAGAAGGTAGGCCATGCAAATGCAGATAAGAAAACTCTTAGCATGTGTGTATTTGGATGTGGCAGTCAGTTAATAATCAAGCACGGAAAACATGGAGGTGGCACAAAGACAATGTACCAGTGGCGGGCCGTGCATTTTAACCGTAGGCCTTCAGTGATGTCACATTTATTCCTACCTAAAACACGCATCATAATATCAGTATAACATCAGCATGACACAAGAGTTTGAAAATCCACACATATACATTACCTCACCCTTAATAAAGGCTAATCAAGCAACACCTAATTTCCGGAGCATTTAAAATCAATTATTTTTAGTATTCTTGACATTTAACTTTGTTATCAATGACTTTACTAATAAATATGACAAAAACCTTTTAGAATACAAATAAAATCTTTACACTCACCAACGTGGATCCACACAGTGCCTCTTTATTTAAAAATGAAATCCATCCTTCTTACTTTCTTCAAAAAAATTTTCATGGCTCTGTCGAACAATTTATCGTTGCGTTTCAGATCCATCAGCAAGTCAAGGCTAATGCTGAAAGCCGAATCTGTCTGGCCGTATTTCTGACATACGTTTTTAGACGCTTCAGTGCCGTGAATGAACGTTCAGCAAAAGCAATGGACACAGGGATGGTTACAGCCAAAGAGGCCAATGCGTTAATTGCCCCATACTCTCACTCAGATTTTTGATCCGAAGAAAATCAAGGAGATCAGTGGGACTCTTCCCTTCAAAATCAGCCATTGCATACATTACAGACAGTTCTGTTTTATGTTGGGGAAAATCAAACAGTATTCCTCGCCTCTGCATTAAGCTGGAAAAGGCTGCTTTTTCCCCTGTTAGTGTGAAAGTGCTGGGGGTCGAAGAAGGAGAGAAACATCAACACGTTATGGTCCTGAAATCGATTCCATATCTGGGAACGAATGTTGTCTAGAATGCTGTCGTAAAGTTTTTGGTAGTGTGCGCCCAGATCTTCTTGCGCCACGCCCCGGCTTCTGCGCACAGCTGGAACACCTAAGACGTGCACTGTTTTCTCATATATGTCTTTGAATTTTCTCTTTGCTTGCTCAACTGAGTGACAAAACTCGTTCACCCTTGTCAAGCAGAATTGCACATTAACATTTTTGTCTGTAGTACTGCAAAAAGCACAATCAGCATGTTCAAAAATCCCATTGAATGTGTTGAGCAAAAAACAAAACTCAAAATCCTTCAGACGTGCTTTAAATCCATCTGCAGAAAGTACAGTGTCCTCATACTCGTCGTGACGTTCTAATATATGACCAGATCTACCTCTTACCTCTTTTTCTCCTTCAGCCGTCGTGCGGCGAAAGTCCTGGTTCAGGTTCGATGTGTTGCAGAATGACAATTGAAACCTAACCTAGCAAGTTAGGTTTGACGTAGCAAGTTAGGTCTACTCCACAAACTATCGGAGTTGTGTGTCCGAGCAGCAGCGCTGTCCACCACTGCCCTGCAATGACTCCTTTGCACCAGCAGGTGTCAGCGTCATAGAAGGCTTCTAAAAAGAACCCGCTGAAGGGCCTGAGGTCTGCGAGTCTGCGAGCTGATTGGTCCAAGCGCTGTACACTGAACAGGCTGTGTGCATTCATTACAGCAGACAGAACCATCACTTTGGATTCTGAAGGTCTGGCAGATTTCATGGAACCTGACAACATTAGGTAGCTGAAATATGATTGGATAAAAAGTTTTGTCCAACTTTTTAAATCAAAAAACCTTTTTTTATAAAAATAAATAATATTACAATTTTATTTAAAAATATTTATGAATAGGTGTGTTTTACTGAGTATGTTTTAGGCCACCAGAGAAGGCTTTGCTGGCCCTGACGGCCCGCCACTGCAATGTATGATTGTGTCAGACAGACCCACTGTCACGTAACTAAAGTGAATGATTCTGAAATACAACTCAAAAACATTTTGAAATAAATTATTCAAGTTGCCTTGTGCGATTTTTTTGAATCTCATGGGTTGTTACATTGGTATGTAACATTTTACTTTATTAGATCTTCTCATTTAATCTTCATAAGCAGAACATTCTGTTCTGCTTATGTAAATATGTATATATGTACAGTATGTATGTATGTATGCATGTATGTATGTATGTGTGTGTAGTGGAATGATTTATTATTAAACCACTGTAATTTGATTAGTCTTACATAAAGCATTGTGCAAGATGACTTATTAAGGAATTTATTCTGAAGGATGTTTTTATGTCTGCATAAAGTCAGTTTGATTCTTGTGAGAGTGTCTTACTTGTCATCTCCACTTGCCAAGAACATTCCATTTGCCTAAGGCCACAACAAGAGCCCACACATACACACATATTACACTTGAAGACTATAAAAGAGTCATAGAGATGGAAATACAGTATTCGGGTGTTCCAGTGATGTCTGTACCAGTGATCTCGTCATATTAGCTATGTACTGTATGTATGTACTGTATATATGCATGCATGTATGTACCTTTATGTATGTATGTATGTATGTATGTATGCATGCATGCATGTATGTATGTACAGTATGCATGTATGTATGTTTGTATTATTACATCCCGCTTCAAAGAGGTGAAGTATTGTAACTGTCAGTGTTTGTGTGTTGGTCCGTCTGTCCATCCATCCGTCCGTCTGTTTGTCCGTTCATCCGTTTGTTAGTCCACCAAATATCTTTGTAACCGTTGCAGATAGAAAGATGAAACAAAAAGCACATTACTCGGGCGGAAAAGGGGTTGAAAATGAGAAGATGGCCTTGACCTGGACAAAACTAGGTCAAGGTCAAATTTCAACTTTTGTACACTCAGGAACTGGATAAGATAGAATGACGAGGGAGAAGGCCAGTGTAAGACCATAGATCAAAGCTACTGCTTTGATCTATGAAAGTAGGTTGGAGCCCTAGCTTTGCTTATTGACCTATGCACTTCAGCCTTTCACTCAAGGTAATTTTTAAATGCTGATATCTTGGAAAAAATTCTGGCTATTTATTTACATCTATTTTATAGAAAGCTGTGGTGAAATTTTGAGGTACATCTACTTGGGTTATACCGTCATACTTATAGACCACAACATTCCACTTAATTCAAAATAACCAACTAATACTGTATGATGTGTTGTTGTGTACAATTACCCAGAATACATAAAATTATTGTACTAAAATCAGTACTTTTACACATTTTCTTAGGGATTTTTCATGTATAAACAGGATGTGCTGTGCCTGTAAATGCCCTACATTCGTTACTTTTCCCGTAGTGACTCAGATTATCCTCCCTGACCTCTGTGCAACAATTACAGCCCCTGTAGACCGGACAAACGGACATTATGTGGATGCTTCATATGCACAATTATTTACTTTGTACTGTCAGATATCTTAGCTGATACATGCTCTAGTATTTTGAGGTTGAATGATATATAACATGCGCTTCAGGTAAATTGGCCGCTCCCAAATTGACCTTAGGTGTGCCTGTATGTTTGCGTGTTTGTCTGTGCATATATGTGGCTCTGTGGTGCGCTGGCGTCGCACCCGGAGTGTTCCCTGCCTCACGCCCCCAGTCGGCCGGGATAGCCACCAGCACCCCACGACCCGCGACAGCGGATGAAGCGGGTTTAGAAGATGACAGAATAATATATAACGTATGTTGCCCTCACGGGGGCGCTGTGGTTTATAGAGCACCACTTTGACCTTAAGGAGACGACAGCAATCTCTTCCGGTTACATACAACTTAGCATATGTTAGGATTGAACATGAAGGCATAAATTTTTCTTACAAATCGCGTTTCCCCCTTGAAGAGAAACGTTAACGGAAGGTACGTTTGAGCATTCAGGAGGAGGTTTTTTTTTTTTTTTTTTAATTAAAGGGTTCTTTCGTTGTATTTGTTCGACGTTAAGGCAACATGTCCGCAGAAGAAGCGGACAAAACCAGCGCCGCTGATGCCAGTGCTGGAGACGAGGAGGAGGAATGGTTGTATGGAGGTAAAATATCATTCAATTAAAGATCAAATATTCGCAGTTGCAACTCATCTGGACCGCGCCACAGACAATTACAAGCAGCAGTGATGCTTTTAATGTTGGTAAACTTGTAACCAACGGTATTGTCTATAATTATGTGAAGATTAGCAACGGAGTGAGCATAGATGCTAATTTAGCAGCGCCTGTTTATCATTTGAGTGCATTGGCGTCTTGTAGCGACAGCCGTATAAAAATAAAATAAAATGAAAAAAACAACAACATCGAAAGATACCTCTGGAGATTATTAAATTCAAGAGTCCGTATTAAAGTTTAGTAAATACTGCTGCAGATCTCTGCTGAATTGCGTTTATAAAGTTAAAGTTTTGTAATCCCACGAATCAACTCTAGCTGTTTCACATTTATTTTATATTGTTTCAGATGAATCTGAGAGCAAAGATGAAGAAGAAGAAGCCAAACTGAATGCTGCAGTCAGGTATAGCATCTGTTCTCATCCATTTCAATAACATTAACTTGATTCAACTGTTTTAAAAGACACCATTCACCAAAGTTTTTGTGAATATTCATAAATCAAATAAGTGACCAAAGATTGTTATGTTGTAAATTTCTTTAGATAAGCTCATCAGAAAACCGTCTCTACATGAAGGTTTATACCTCTACCTTCTCTAGATGAAGAGCCAGTGTTAAAAATGAAACAAGGGTTTTCTCACTTTAGGCCCCAAATTTAACATTTTTCAAACCCTCAAGTACAGTATGTATGATGAAACTACTGGTCTCTCTTTTAAGGTCCTGCTGACATTCATAAATTAATTTTAAGTGTCTGAATATGTTAATTTATGTATCTTTATTTGTAATGCTATGTTCTGTCTATAGTACATCAGCTGAAGCTTCAACAGAGGAAGCTGCTACACATCCGATGGGGAATGGAGTGGCCTCTGAGGTGGGTCACTCACATACACACATTTTTTGTCTTGTTCCTCCCTCAGTATTTCTTCTGTCCCTCTGAGAACAGCTCATGTCTTTTAGACAACAGGCGAAGCTGCTGGTGAGGATGTAGACAGCGACAGTGACAGTGATGATGATGATGATGATGTCCGTGTCACCATTGGAGACATAAAAACTGGAGCACCACAATATATGTAGGTTTTATTTTAATTGCGGTCTACTGAAAATAAATTAACTCTGTGTGTCTGTATGTACATTTTTGTCTATTCTTAAAATTAGTCGAACATGTACAACACTTTGCATATGAAAGCATATTTATATCCAATGGATTTAGATTGTATTTGAAGCAGTACCAAAATACGCACAATTATAGTAACCAGCTTAAGTGTTTTCATCAGAAGCCATACGTTACGCTAAGGAACATTTAAAAAGCAATATTGGAAAAAGAAATCCTAAAGGTTTTACAAAGACACATACTCCCATAAAGGTTAATGGATATTCCTTCAGTTGTTGTTTTGTGTGCTGCAAAACCAACCACCAAACAAACCGACATGGAAAAAAAGACAACACCTGTGGTGGATGTAAGAACTATAACTGGAGTTAATCTTGTTATTGTACACACACATACTGTATGTGATGCATATGACAAGTTTGGAATTTCCTTCCAGACCATATGGAGCTCCACCTGTCAATCTCAACATAAAGTCAACAGGCTCCAGACCGTATGGGCAAGGTATCACTCTTAAACTTTCTTGGTGTTCCCTTTGAAAAGCAGTGGTTTTTTTTCTCTTCAGAGAACACATTCTGCTGTGTTCCCTGAAGAATACCCAGATCATTGATATTATGTGCAACAAGTATTTGATAAATTGTGTGAATCTTATGTTGTTGTTGTTGTTTTTAACTAGGAACCAAATTGAAGGGAGTAGACATGGATGCACCTGGAAGCATTAATGGGGTTCCTGTGCAAGAGGTAGAAATGGAGTCTTTTGAAGAGAAGCCTTGGAGAAAGCCAGGTCTGTCTTTGTAATGCTGCTGAAAGATGTTGCTGTATATTTTTAGGCATGTTCTGTATTTCAGACTATTTTATTGACGGTATCTTTGTGTTCATACAGGAGCCGATCTGTCTGACTATTTTAACTATGGTTTCAATGAGGACACATGGAAGGCTTACTGTGAAAAACAGAAGAGGTTGCGCATGGGCTTGGAGGTGTCCAATGTCAGCTCAGTGACCAGCAAGATCACTGTGAGAGAGACCACGCTGTCCTTAAGCATTTATCTTGCAGAGTTATAATCAGAGCACTTTGTCAACTTCTTGAATAGACATTTAAGCCTTTGACAAATGCGGCTATAAAATTTGTTCCGTTTAGCATTCTAATCATTATGAAGAGCATGTAAAATTAATGCTCCCTGTACATGCTGTTTTACTGTTTCTCTGATGATCTCACCCTTATCCTGACATCTTACTATTTACCCTGTAATTAAAAGGGCATTAACAAACCTAAACATAATATTTTAATTTCATACATGCCTATTAGTTAGCTTTTTAGAATGCTGTGCAGAAACTGCCTTCAGCATCCTAGGATTTTATGCAATAAAATGCTAGTACTACACAAGCCAAACGGCTTATAACCAGCAGTCCTTTTTTTCAAGATGTTGTTGATGTTGCAAATAAGATGAAGGTTGTGAAGTCTGTTGTAATTACATGTCCAAAAAAAAGAAACTAAACAAGCAAATAAATCACTTAGCGATCTTAACTTTAGATGATCACTTTCAGCATATATTTTGTCTCTATATAAGGTCCAGCAGGGCAGGACAGGCAATGAGAAGGACTTGTCCAGTTTGCCAGTTCACACCTCTAAGCCAGACTTCACATCTCCTTCAAGCTTGTACAAGTCCGCCATCACTCAAGTTACCAGGTAACACCTCTTATCTTCACTCAAGATGTCTGATAATATGACACACCTGCAGTTTCTAACGGAAGTGATGTGTGCAAAACGCTACTAACTACTATACTACTTTTTTCACCCAAATGCTTTTTGATGTACATTGAAATAAAATGAAGTCGATGGGAAATGTCAGAAATTTACTGAGATCTGTGTTGCAGCGAGGAGACATGTGAAACACATCAGGCTGGTCTGTGTAATGACAGTATTTTTTTTTTATAGAAACTGCACATTGAAAACATTTTTGTGTTAAGCTCATCATGTTCAGGAAACAGACCTGGTTAAAATAAACCAGTGGCCCCTGTGTTTAAAATTGGTCACCATCCTATGAGCTGTATGTGAATGTGGGTGTGAAGGATGATGTTACTCTCATTTCCTTTACCCCTGTCCTTTGTTTCGAAATGGTAGGATCTCTCCCCCTCAGTGGACTGGCCCTCCTCTTCCGGACATGTCTTATTATACGTAAGTGGGTTGTCGCTGCATTGTGAAATGGGACTGATGGGGAAATGTGTAAAAGAGCTAAAGAGGGGCCTGACATTATTCTTGACCTTAAAACATGACTGTAGAAAAACTTTTGGTGCTGCCTCCTACCCCCAGATATACTTTGTTATTGCCCATGTGTACGTCTTTATAGGGTCACTGATCTATAAGCGTCATAAAAAGTTGACATAAATAGGAGGTTATGACCACACGTTTGCTGAATACAGCTCGTTGTTTCGGTGACGTATAAACTGTGGGAATTTTTTCAAATGAAGAGGTAATTTTGCAACGCTTAAATTGATAATTTATTCTCTCAATATAAACATTCTTAATGCTACAATAACAACAGGAAAAGTCTTGACTTATTCTTAAATGCTTGTGTAAATGTAACATGAAGTTATACAAAAATGGTGAAGTAGTTTTTAGGTTATTTTGACAGTCATTATTACTAGATACATTTTTCCTCAAGGCAAGTTGATTTTCATACTGTAAGATGTCCTCGGTCAAAGTTCTGCAGCAAGATTGTTAAAGTATTTATGTTCAAATAAATTCTGTTGGTTATTAAATAGAAAATCAAAATCTACCTGAAATAATCCATCTGTTGTTTGGATGTAGTAGTAGTCCTATATTTGAATTCACTGACTATATTGTTAGACCTTAATGTCTCTTTGATATGTGGTTTATGTACGCTGTTGATTTTCATATCTTCTGTGAATCTGAAGGTGTCATCTGTTTTGCATGAGTATCAATGATTTTATCTTTATTTTCTAAATTAATTTCCCAGGAAAACGAGTGGCACCATAGATGTGATTGGCGGGCAGACAGCCACCATCAGCAGGGTTGAAGGGCGACGCAGACACAATCTGGATGGCAATAACATCCAGGTGCGCAGACGCGACACACACTTTCCGTCTGAGAGCACTCTGCGACCAGTTTGTCCTCCTTTACTTCTCCCCACTCTTTCTTCCATTTCCTTCCCGTTTCTCAACTCAAGCAGTAAAAGAAAAAGGCCGTCTATGCAGGGATCTGCTCCTTAACTTCAGCCTATTAGGCTACTTTTAGGCATAGATTTTAAAAAAAAATTATTTTTGCGCATGAGTTTACAGTGATAGGGGTGATTGATTATTGCTGGGCGATTATCAACAGTATTTTTACTTGAAATTCCGATTCATGATCCATAACTCTCCTGTCTGTTTTTTTTTGCAGGTGATCGCTGAACAAACAGATGCTGAGCCAACTCCAGCTAAGATACCCTCCTTCTTCCCTCCTGGACCACTTCCTCCTAACATCCCACCTCCTCCTTTCCTTCCTCCTCCACCGAATGTTAGCGCTGCACCCCCACTCATCCCTCCACCCAGTAAGTTTTCTTTTGTAGCTGCTTTTGTTATATCTAAATTTAAGCAGCCATTTCATCTTATTCTCTGTTTGCTCCTTTTGATCTTTGTGATCTCTTTCTCACGTTTAGGGTTGCCCATTACTGTCCCTCCTCCTGGTTTTCCTCCTCCACCCAGTGGGCCCCCACCTGCCATCATTCCCACTCTGGAGAGGTAACACACATGAATACAAATGCTAAAATAGACACTGCCTCTTCAGTACACATTTTCCTGCTCTGAATATTCGGTACTTTATAAGTACTCTCACTAAATCGCTTGACACTGCAAAACAGCTGATGTGTGAAGCATGGAATCAAGTTGTTCACTTTTTTTTTTCATGTACAGCCAAATGATAACACAAGGACATTAAGTATTATTCATCAGTCATTGAAAACTGCCGATTCAAAAAGTCTATATTACAGCTTTACAGAAAGTTTTGTTTCATAAAAACCACGGGAATGTGACTCAGTTCTAAGTAGATATTTTTGTTGCATAATGACACAAACATAATATGTAAATATAGACATATAGCAGGAAGAACAAGAACAGCTGGAACTTCTAGTGATTTAGGCCACACGCGCAAATGATGTTCACTGTTTTGATGACAGTGGTCACGATATAATCCGTCAACGACTTCCCATACAAAGCTGCTTGATGGGTAATGTAATGGTACTTTACTAGAACCATGTGTCCATTACTTTTTTTGCATTTTCTCCTTAATTAGGCCAACAAAACCTACTTTTCCTCCACACATTGCAGGTGCATCATCTGTAGTTAATCCCCCCAGGGCAATGCATTTTTACTCTCAGAATTCTTTCCCAATGCATTGTGGTCCCATGAATGGCAGCCACATCCAACAACTCCTCAGTGACAGGAAGGTCCGACTTTACGCTTCTAATAGAAACGGATAGCAGCATTATATCCACGTTATCTGTGCTTTCATTAAGAGTTAATGAAGTTATGTAGGTTTGTGTCTCTTCAGCCAGCTTTGTTGCTAGATTCTCTGCTCGTTCCTTAACTCGGTCTGCGATGGTGTTTCCTGATAAACTGACATTTTTTAAAAGTCTGTATCTGGTTGTTACACACCTGCTCACAAACCTTAAGCATGCACTTCTCAAAAATCCACCCTCTGAAAAAGACTTTGTGGCATGGGAAATTTCTTAAGCAAAAATAAAGCTAGCGTAGCTTACTGGTGCGTTGTCTTTGGTTGCAGACTTTCTTGAACATATCCTGCTGCAATTGCAGTTTGTCTTTTAATTCTGGCATAATTTGGTGTTTTTCTTTAAAGCATACTTAGCTCTGTTTGGTAAGTATTTTCTATTCTTTGACAACCACCACTGCTTCATAACGCGAAAGACAAACTTTGAAGCACGAACATGTATTGGCCTTGCCCTCTTTCTTGAAAAAAATCTGCCATCTGCGTCAATTTTTCTCTTTATGGACATTTTGGAATCATTGTATGTCCTTCTTAATTCCGCTTGTTTGGAAATTTGCATCAATATGGAAACACTGCAGTCCAGTGGTGGGAAGCTGTCACTTTGTGAGCAACATAAACGGCATGCATCATGGGGAATGTAGTTTATGGTCTTATTTATTATAAGACAATCAGACCTTTTAAGCCCTCGAGAGTCACATAAAATGATTTGGCCAGCCATGTTTGTCCCGCAGGCCTTCAGTTTGATACATGTGCTGTAGATGAAAGACACTCACCGTAACTTCTTGTCTTTCTTCTGTTTCCACAGTGCTCACCCTGCAGGTTATGATGGACGCTCCGTACCTTCCTACCCATTCCCTCAAGGTGTGAGGTTTAGTTGTGTAATCTGCTTTGAGTGACTGACATGTAAACAAAAATATTTGGACAAATGAGAGCAATTTATGTGAAAACAGAATTATGGCATTATGACCCCTTCATTACCTGTTCATCAGACAGTTTGCTACATTGCTTGCTAATTAATTGTAACACAATATAAGTCGTCAGCTGTTGTCTGCTACCCTTTTCAGGTGCGTACCCTCCACCCATGGCTGGAGGTGGGCCTCCTCCTTGGGCCCCCATGATGGACAACTCTAAACCTTGGGACTACTATTCCCGTCGAGATGACAAGAGAGACAAGGAGAGAGACAGACCCCGAGAGAGGACACATGAGCGGGAGAGAGAGAGGGAACACAGCCCCTCAGCTATTAGTTACACCAGGTAAAGGAACATGTAACATCGCATGTTTGCTGTCCTGAAGGACCCCACTGTCTGAAGTCCTTCCCAGAAGTTTCTACTTTTCTTCCCTGTCAGGGTTTTTGTGGATTTTTTTGTCAAACAGTTTGAGGTTCTAAGGGTAGAGATTACTCTGTACAGATTTTAAAGTCCTCAGTGGAAATTTGTCATGTGAATTTGGGTGAAGCAAAAGAACACTGATATTTCGAGGTTGTTTTGTGACTCTGGCAGATATCGTGAGTTGAGGTTTTGAAATGTGGCTTTTTACTATTTTGTAATTCAACATTTTCTGCTGTTGTTGTAACTTCCCTTTGGGAAAAAAAAAATCCAAGTTCCACAAAATGTTACAGAAACCTATATTTAGGCAAACAGAGGATATATTTGCCATGAGTCTATCATGTTAAACCTCAGCTCACATTGTAAACTGGTGTCTGTGCACTAATGACAGTGAAGTGGAACCTCTTGTCCTTTTGACTGCGTAGTGACGAGGAACGCTATCGTTACCGTGAGTACCAGGAGCGTGGTTATGGAGAAAGACATCGTGACCGGGCGAGCAGAGAGAAAGAAGAAAGGCACAGAGAGAGGCGACATCGAGAAAAAGAAGAGGGACGACACAAGTCGTCTCGC
Organism: Antennarius maculatus; assembly: GCA_013358685.1. Classification (NCBI taxonomy): domain Eukaryota; kingdom Metazoa; phylum Chordata; class Actinopteri; order Lophiiformes; family Antennariidae; genus Antennarius; species Antennarius maculatus. Next base: position 20,440,983 of record CM023612.1, read on the forward strand.
AGGTGAATAAAGAAAATGCTCTCTTAAAAAATCCTTTAATAAATAAAATGAAGCTGTAGTAAGGCTGGTAATCAGATTGAAAATAAGACAAACATTATCTCAGCAAGTTTATTTATATCGATTTATAATCCTCTCATTTATAGTACATAAAATAGCGCTACATGAGCAAAAGTCATCTCATTCTCAAAGCCCTCATATGATATGTAGCTGAAAAAAATAAGTCATGTATTTTTTCTTGTTATGTAAGGATTGTAAGAGAACTTTATTTTGTCATTCAAATGGTCTTTAACATGAATTTTCGACTATTGAGAATTTTGCTAGCCTTATAAAATCAGCTGCAAATATCAAAAGGAGTTGTGGACAATCACGTTAGATTAATTAGCTCACCAGCTACAGCTCAGTTAATGTTACCAGCTAGGAAGAGAGTCCACGTTTGTTGTCCACTGAAATGACAATAATAATGACATTTGTATAGTACCTTTCTTAACCCCAAATCATTGGCCTATCCCTCTTCTCCTCCCCACCTTTAGCAGCAGTAGCAGGAGGAGACATGACAGCGAAGATGCTGACAGTCACCGGAGACACAAACACAAGAAGAGTAAGAGGAGCAAGGAGGGCAAAGAGGCGAGCGAGGAGATCAGTGCCGACCAAGAGAACCAGGAAGCCATGGAGTAGAGATCAACACCTCCAGTTTGTCCTCCCTCTGTCAGCCTGTCTGTTTTTCTGGGCCTCCTACTGCTAAGATGAGAAAGAACAAAGGGGAGAAGATGAAAGCATGAAAACCAGGAAGCTGCACAGTGATCAATGCCTCCTGTCACTCTCATCTCCATCAATCTCAATTCTACTTACCAATGTCATTTATCTTAACCATCACATCAAAAAAAAAAATGCATGGAGAGGAGTTCCTTTTCCCCCCCATCTTTTGACTTCATTTTCTTTCCAGTGGCTGGCTGACATCAAACATCAGTCAGTTTATTACTCCTCAGTGTTTCTGGAACATTTTTTCACCATATATTCAGGAGTATCAGCAGATTTAGCTCTTTCTGTTGCTTGTTTGTTGTCATTTTGCTCTAATAGTGTAGAACAGTTTATGTTTAGAAAAAAATACTTTAGGTGAAATGTATATTTGTGACTTTTCTGGTAGTAAATTGTTCAATAGTAAAGTCTTCACATATTAGTTTTCCTAGGATTCATCATTTTTCCAAGGAATTTCTCTTTATAAATGAAAAATATGTAATAAGATTGAGTTCTTGGATGACTAATGACTGAATGGGTGATGTAGACAAGATGTACCTAAGTGAATTTTTTTAAAAATCAAAACCACACTGGTCATACTGTCTGGAAAAGATCTTTATAAAAATCCAATCAGAAATGTATTGTAATTCCTTGTCAAACATTACCACAAAGCAAACATTTTAATGATTATCTTTCCTCATGTAAAAGATTTACAGTACTTTCATAACACTTCTAAAACTTTACCACGAAATCTTATTTGTGACTATAAAACATTAATAATAGTATTGTCTATTTACCAGTACAGTGTAAAAACATTTGCTATGGTTTTACATTAACAGAAAGATATGTTAAAGGAGTACTTAAATACTATATTTTTACTTGATAAATGCCCATTACAATGCATTTCCTCCAAATTTTAGTTAGCAAATAGAAAATAAGTTGTTTACTTAAAACTTTGCCAAAGGTCACAGACTGATCGATGACCCCTTGTACACATTCACACAAAAGTATATTGTAAACAACCACAAGCCAGTGCAGAAAAGTTCCAGAAAACCTAAAATCTTTTCAGATGTTTATTTTATGACATGTATACAGTGAGCAGTATGAGTGTCATTATTGGCTGAGGTTGGGATAATAAATACCGCTTTCAATGTTACACTTCATGGCTTTGACTTATTAGAATTTTTTTTTTTGTTTTTTCTGACATTAAACAGCAAAATTTGAAAATACTGTATGTCAAAGCAAAGGTAAATCTAGTACTGACTAAATACGTTTGAGCCCAATTTAAAGATCATGACAAGTTTAGCATAGAGCTTCCACTTCTGTATTTGAGCTGAATGGTGCATTATTTCCTCGGAACAGGTCAAAGTCTCTCGTTTATCTCTGATTAAACAGACGGTTGAATTCCAGCGATGGTTGCATTAAGTGGTAGTGGGAGAAAGGATGAGCAACAGTAGAATGAGCTGCAGGATGAAGTGTGTTTCTGTTGTTTTGCTGATTCTGCTTACATGTGGACACTCGGCTCCTTTAAGTGACTGTGAGACTTTGGTTAAACCAATAACTCCCAGCAAAGAAGACGTAAGTACACACATGCTTTACTTTGCATCTCAAGTGCCTACTATTCAGTCCCATCTGATAAAGATATTTAAATGTTGTGTTTCTGTTTGTCTTTCATCTTGTAATGTTAAATACAAACATGAGTTATTTGGACTAAAAGAATAGAGGTGTGTCTTCCCTTGTCAAAGGATGCGGAGTATTATTTAACTAGCTCCTTATGTTAAATGAATGCACACACTCAAGTGTGGATTGCCTAAATGATGTGAAACTACAACAATGGCGTGCAAGAATTATGCAGTTTGACAGACAAAAGCCGTTTTCAAATGAACTGACTACCCTTTCTACAAATAACGGTTTCTCTTCAACTCAGTGTTTGGGTTCACAATTCCTTGGTGATTGCTGGGTGTTTTTTAATTGAAAAAACATTTTGCTTCTAAATTTGAAAAACTTTCCTTGTGTTTTTTGAAGCAGCTATGTAATATGGTGTGAAATGCCAACCCAAATGCACTATTAAGTACTGTAGGAAATCCTGCCTGTGGCCATCAAACCATACAGCTCGTCACTCTAGGGTGGCAGGAGCTCAATCTACAGGGACTTGGCTTGGTGACCGGAGGTTAGGCAGTTCAGCCTGGACTTAAGTCTATATGTGAACCCGAGGGAGCTCGGTTTGCATCCTGGGCTCTTCCAAGGCACCCCTGATCCAGGCACCAAACCCCCACTGCTGCAGAAAAGGAAGAAGAAACCTACAACCTACTTTATTGGTCCCTCTGGGGAAATTATTTTTCCACTCTGTTTTTATATTAACACATGTACTGTATATACTGTATGCACACACACAGACACACAAGGGGGCCTATAGGCATGCAAATAGAGAGAGGGTGATAGTAGAGTGGTGGGCAGCTAAATTAGGATAGCAGTGTCAAAGTCTACTAGTCTTGGACTGAGGACTGGAGGGTGGCTCAAGACCCATGTTGGGCAAAATATTTCAACTGGAAGTCCACTTCCCGAGCACTGCTGAGGTACCCTTGAGCAAGGCGCTGTTCCTTTATAAGTTACATATTGGGGGTACACCATGAAGGAGCTGGCCACCGCTCTACCTCCCATCTGCGTGCTTACAGGCCCCCTATGTGTGTGTGTGTGTGTGTGTGTGTGTGTGTGTGTGTGTGTGTGTGTGTGTGTCGGGCCTGTACACATATATGTACTAAGCATGCCATTAGTGATGGCTGCCCATCACTGACCATCTCCATTAAATGCAGGTCTACAGGCCCTGTGTGTGTGTGTGTGTATGTGTGTGTGTGTGTGTGTTCTATCCTGTATGTGTTTTAATATATCAAGTGATTTTATTTAGTCTGTTATTTATTCTGATATATGGATAGTATATTGTAGTAAGTGCTTTTTCTTTGCTTCCTTTCATATTATCTGGAGCAGTGCAACTCTACAAAAAGCAATTTCCACCTCGGGGATCAATAAAGTATTCTGATTCTGAATAGTAAAGCCATTAAATATTAATTTGCAATATTATGGCTGATAAATGTTTTCTATTTTAAGCTTTTTGTTTGCACTGAATGTTCAGCTCTCCTGCTCCGTTTTGATAAAATTATGTGATCAAAAACAATTCCATGACCTTGCAAAGGGTTCAGGTCCAAAAGTTATAAACCATTCTGTGTACTGTTTGTATTTTCCAGATGTTGGGGAGTTGGCTGTACATTGGTGGGAGTTCTAATATCCCAGGGAGCCGGTCCCTGGGCCATCTTTTAACCAATGTCTGGATGAACATTAGTGCAGTCCCCCAGACCAACATCCTCAATTTCATTCAGACACATAGAACGTAAATCCTCACAAACCACACAGTGCTGAAGGCGACATATTTAAAGATATGTTAGTTTGTTGTAATTTTAATAACTTATAAAGTTCACCCTTTATAAATTACACACATGTTGTTCTAAAGATAGTTCTGTACTGAATATTTCTGATAGCCATTACTCTCTCCTCACAGGTACTTCCAGTGTGCGAGTTTGTCTTTCAACGTGACTTTTGAAAATGGCACAATGCTCATTGGTGGGTGAAATAACCCATGATGAATTGTCTTCAGAGCAGCATTCTAAAACACTCATTGTCATTTCCTTTTTGCACATTTATCAGAGCAACCTTTCTACCTAAAGGACATCTTCCTGACAACTGACTGTGAAGACTGTCTGGTTGTTTATGAAGAAATAATCTCTGACAAAGAGAAGTTCACTGGCCTTTTTCTTTTCAGTAAGAAATATATACTCATCAGTCCAAAGATTAGTAAAAAACCCAAACTCTGCAGGCTTTAGGTTTAGTAGGTTTTTTTTATTGTGAATGGAAAATCTTATTATGATATCTTAATTTCTAGGTAGGAGACAGACTGTCTCACCTTCTGTTCTGGAGATGTTACGAAAACGAGCAGAATGTCTTCAGATGCCATCTCCTATAATGATAGACCCAAACTCAGGTGAGAAGTTTAACCGATCTACACATGCTATACCTTCATAATGTCACACAGAGATGTTGATTTGGGACTTTTTTAATGTTTATGTACGCAGAAAAATGCCCACAAGATGGCCCTCTTTCCGATGGGCTCAGTGACTACAATGCTCTGCTCGAGAGTAGGATGGGACAAAAGTTTGCAAGAGTCCTGGATATATTTTTTGATGTGTTTGTAAACTGAACTTATCATTCATCATTGATCATTCTTATCTATCTCAAAAATCATTGTACATGACAAAATGCTTTCTTTTGAAACTGTGGAAGAAAAAAATTACTTATTTTTCCATTCATAATTTTTCTGGAATATGACAAATGTACTGATAAGAATTATTAGTGGAGGTCACATACCTTTATAGACTCTTTATTAGTTACCTGAAGAATGTCTCAAATTGCTATGCTTCTGATATACTGTACATGTTTTATTTCAAAAATATTCATTTTAATATTTAGCAACAAATTTATAAATGAAGTCCAACTCTTACACATATACAGAAAGCAATAAGAATAAACTTATAACAAACCAATACCAAACATACTGTATATATATACAGTATATACACACACACACACACACACACACACACACACACACACACACACATTTAGAAAATAATATATGTATATATACATATACATTATAATACATATAAAAATATCAGTTAAAATGTTTTGAGAAAGCTTGTCCATGTCTTCAGTGATAATACGGATCAAAGTCTGTTTCATAAAAACAATATTGAGTAACAGTTGAAATTCTATTGCCCAATCAGGGGGGCGGCAGTGGCTCAGTGCTATGAGTGTGAGCTGACAGCGGGAGGTGTCTGCTCACCTCCTGGTCACTGCCGAGGCGCCCTTGAGCAAGGCGCCATCCCCTCCACAAGCTGCTTTTTTTGAGCGCACCCTGAAGTTGCGACCCGTCACTCTGCCTCCCACTGTGTGTGTATTAACTGCATGCTTACAGGCGCCCGGTGTTTGTTGTGTGTTTGTTTCAGGGGCCTGGATTAACAAATACTGTAAAAATGCATCAGTAAAAGTAAAAAGATAATTTCCCCAAGAAGGATAATAAAGTTGTGTTTCTTCTCCTTCTTCTTCTTCAAATTATGAAATTGTTCCACTCCGTATGCATCCGCAGTTGACACAATGTACTGGATAGATTCCAAGAAACAGGTAAATGTCAGGTGAACAAAGAATTTGCACATAGTGGTGGAGCATCATAAATTGTTCATGTTTGGCTATTTTGATCGGCTAAGTATTGTTTTTCACAAAAATGTATCTTGCAATGTTGAAATAAATGGAAAGATTGATGAAGAATGCATTTCTTCAGTTGTATTTTCCCAAAAATTTTATCAGCTCTTCAATGGCACCAAAACACCACAACAACCAATCAAAATCAAACAGAAAAGGACTGTGTGAACAAATACAGTAACCTCCTCTATCGCTTACTGAATGAGGTAATAGTGACTAATGACTGATGACTAATCAGCAGCTTACTTAGGAGTAGATTGGCAGCTGCAAAGCAACATATAGCTATCAACAGTCAGAAGATTGTTATGATGAAATGAATAATGGATAAAGACTTTGAAATCAGTTGCGAATAAATTCTAGACATGAAAACACAAATATTTCATTTTTGTCACTGCTATATTTTTCTGCTGTCTTTTTGAATATGACCCCGTGTACCTCTGGCTTGTAGGTCATTGTCATCGTCCACTCTTAGCAGACTCTCCAACTTCATTTCATAAGTCTTACAAGAGATATATTTTGCTGTTGCTAAGAACAGATATCCCTTGATTATAAAATCAGGACGGATGATCATTACCTACCTACATGCCATCCTGCCCCCCCACTAAAATTATGTAAACAATGGAGTTGTGAAATGTTCTTCTAAAGTTCACCAAATTGAGCCAATCACATTCAGCGCACCAGTTTAAGTTGAGGCTCACAAAATCAACTTCATGCTGCTCTGAGATCCAACTTCTTTGGACGAGCGTGGAGCAATGATGGGGTTTATTCATGTTGCTGTGGCTTTGATCAGTCTTCTATCAAGTGGACAGTCAGCACCTGTGACCAACTGTGAGAATATTACCCAACCTATTGAAATCCAGGGAAATTACCAGGTAAGACACACTGCATTGTCATTTTTTCCAATGCTGGAACTTTTTTGTTTGTTTAAAATCAGTCATTGCCATGTTAAGCACCTGAGGTAGACACTCTGTTTCAGGTGGTGGGCAGGTGGATACTTTCAGCAGAAAGTACAAACCTCATAGATTCCAAAAACCGGACAGAGAAGCTTGTGGAAAGTGCCTGGGTGAAGTTCACTCCTGCAAACGACAGCGATGACCTGAATATTTTTCATTATCTAAAAATGTAATTTTAAATCCACATATCATGTAGTGTCAATTTTTTTATTTCATTTATTCTAAACTACAATAATTTCAAATGTCCAGTAAGTTTTTTTTTCTCCAGACTTTAGATTATTTTATCACAGTTTAATTGTTAAAATATTCTATTCATCAAAGGCATGGCACCTGCTTTATTGTCAGAACTAGGATGACCTCAATGAAAAACAGCACTATCGTTATGGGTGAGCAGTATTTATTTAACATGTTAAACAAACATTTTGACCCAAAAACGTATTTGGACCCTGTGTTCATATTGTGCAGCACGTATTGCACACTAAGGTATGTTTATGCAACCATGTATCCTCAGTTAAATCCATCTTTCTGACTACTGGCTGCCCCGATTGCCTCGTTCACTACTCGGAAGGCATCTATCAAGGAAATGACTATCGTGGTCTCCAGCTCCTGAGTAAGAATTGATATGCAAACATACTCACATATAAAATTAATGTAGCAGTTTTACATTCAAAAGAGTTTATGAAACATTTTCAGAGAGTGATTTCAAGATTGACTTTCACTGGCATCAGATAATTTACTAATCAGATTAAATGTCAGATTAAAGGTAGTCTTGCTATCTGATGTGTGCTTTTATTAGCAGGGAACAACAACAGTTTTTCCTTTTCCTAAGATTTCACCAACTGCTTAGGTTAATCTTTCAGAAGCGGATGGGACCAATCTCTAGACTGAGTCAGTCCATCTCAGTCATTCCTACAATTGCAGACTACTCCCAAAGCCAGAATGCATTACTGAAATTACTGAACTTACCCTACATGAATACACAATAGATATGTCCTGTTCCACTGTGTAGTCCCTTTACATACACTGTTTCTGTCTCTCAGGTCGGAGAAATAAGGTGACTGCTGAAGAGCTGCAAGAGTTTACCAAGCAGACGGAATGTCTGAATTTACCACCACCAGCTATCCTGAACCCAGGAAAAGGTACTGGGATTTCCATATTTAATCTGGCTACAAGATTTTAAATTCATGACTGTGTATGTCAAATATGCTATCCCTTGAAACTGTAGAAATAGGATGTTCAGTTTTACTTATAGTGCAGGTATGTAGATTATGTTCAGCAGCAAAATGCATAAATTTCACATCAGCTAAAAAACAAGAAATATAATTGTTTCAGTATTCTTAAAATAAACTGAATACATGATTCTTTATCTCTGTATTTCTTTGGAACATCATGGTTGATGAAGTTACACATTCAAATTATATTCAATAGACTAATGAATGAATTAATTCTTCTATACTTTGCAGAACTGTGCCCAGATATTCTTCCCTCCCATGGAATATACACTCTTGATATGTTTGGACCTGGAACATAGAGGCTTGGATATACAGTACACATGATATAGAGTACATGTCCATATAAACAAATCACATGTGCTGTACATGTAAACATATATTTCTTTGATGCTGTGAAGAGGCCATGTCAGCTTAAAGCAAATAGAAAGATGACAGAAAAATTACGATATCAAATAAAAAAACAACAACAGTGTTTGTGACTAATGTTGATTCAGTTTGTCTGTCTTGAGTAGTATGAGCTGGAAACCGCAGTGCTGTGGTCTGAATGTCACCTTTGAGATTTTGGAAACCTGACAAAATTATCTGACTCAAAGCAAATATACCATCACTGTGCAACCTTTCCTTAAAACAGAACAGGAGACTTGTAAACAAGTGTGGACTCTGTCATCTCGAGTTTGTCATGCTACTAAATGTTAATGCACTACTTGCGTGGACCAAAAAGTATGGAGTATGAAATGGTTGTTGGGGAGTTGCCAGTTCAGATCCTGAGCACCGCCGAGGTGCCACTGATCAAGGTACCGAATCCCACAAGCTGCACCTAGGGGGCTGCGTGGCTGCACGTCACGTGACTATCTCTCGCTTCTAATTTGCTTGCTTACAGGCCCTGTGTGTGTGTGTATGTGTGTGTGTGTGTGTGTGTGTGTGTGTGTGTGTGTATGTGTTTGTGTGTGTGTGAAAGAGAGAGAGAGAGAGCGAGAGAGAGAGAGAGAGAGAGAAAGCGGCTAATCTCTTTTTAATGAAAAGCAATAGCAGATAAATTCACATGTTCCCATGCTTTCTAGATTACATGTGCTTTCATTGAAGAAAGGGATGAATTTGATCATAAAGCTAAACCTTAGGTTGAATTTTGATTTTACTTAAATTTGATTTGGTCAGACCAGGGGTCAGCAACCCGCGCCTCTAGAGCCACACGCTTTCATCCTTTGGCCACGGCTCTGTGTGGCTTGGGAGAATGAAATTTCAATATTTAATTGAAATGTTTTTTTAATTTGTGTTAAAGTGGAAGATTGTTGTGATTTGAAACATTAATATGAAATTGTAATTTATCGGGCGCCACGATGGCGCAGTGGGTAGCGCTGTCACCGCACAGTAAGGCAGTTCCGGGTTCGAGTCCCACTCTGTGTGGAGTTTCAGTTTCACTATTTTGAAAATTCAGTTTCAGGTTAATTGGCTGTTCCAAATTGCCCATAGTGTGTGAGTGTGAGCACGCGTGGTTGTCTGTGTCTCTGTGTAGCTCCACGGTGCACACAGAGACACAGACAACAGACCATACAGAATTGTCCCAAAAGCTTTGAAGGCCATCCCTGTGTGTTGTAGCAAAACTCAGACAAACTTTCATGGTGTCATTCAAATAATGAAGCCACAAAGCCATTAACCTTTATTAAGATAAGCGAGGCCTGCAGTTTCATGAATTTTTTATTTTATATCTTTTGACATTCTTAATAAGTCCTTTCCATTCTCTTTAACAAATTATAGTTATTGGCCACCTCCAAGAAAGTTCACTATTGTCCCACCATTTGTGGAAGACGTGACTTACTGTCGATTTGTGGAGTATCAAAACCTTAAAGAAAGATTTGCAAGTCTTCTTGGATTAATATACTGTAGTTAAAAATGTTCTTTGTCTCTTGAAAACTGTTGAAAGCAGGTCATAAAAAAGCAAGACTTTGCTATAGTGCATAGTGACAGGCCACAAACCCTCTGGGAGAATGCCTTTTGGACAAATAAGACAAAACTGGAACTTCTTGGGCAGACACGACAGCTCTAGGTGTAAATGCAATGAAGCATATTAAGAAAAGAACACTGTCCATACTGTGAAACATGAAAGAGGCTCGGTTATGTTCTGGGGCTTCTTTGCTGCATTTGGCACAGGGTGACTCTGTGAAATCTCAATACTACCAAGGCTTTCTGGATAGTGTCAGAAAGCTTTGTCTCAGTTGCAGGTCAAAGGTCTTCCAACAGAATAATGACCAGAAATACACATCCAAAAACACACAAGAACAGTATAGAGGAAAACATCAAACTATTCCATAGTGGGGTTTTTTTTTTGAGTCCTGGTCAAAATCCTATTGAACATCTGTAGAAATATGCAAATCATATTTAAATACGGTCTGCACCTGACATTCCCTTCTGTGCATGAACAGAAAATTAGAAAGAGTAGCACAATCCAAAGTGAAAAAGAAGTGGTTCAGCATCAAGAAGTGGATGTGAAGAGGAGGATAACTACCCACCGCCAAAGTTTGGCCAAATCAGGCAGGAGAACAGGAGAAGACAGACTCATCCTGTGTGAACATACAGTCGCCACAACTCTGGGTGACACTGCTGTATTGAATTACATATATTTATTTATATGTGTAACTCACAACAAGCGTGTTTATACAGTAGTCTGTTCACAGGTGAATGAGAGAGGTACATGGGAAAATGCTCTGTGTATGGTAGTATTTGGTTTGAAATCTTTGGAATTTAAATATAGCAGTACATTGAAGAATAAGAATAAGAATTATACTTTTATTTATCCCAGAGGGAAATTATTTTTCCACTCTAATCCCACTCTTTTTTTTATATATATATTTTTACACAACTAGATATGTAGGCCCTAGCACACACACACACACACACACACACACACACACACACACACACACACACACACACACACACAGTAGTGTCCGTACGTACACAAGTGACTCACCCTTGAAGCACGAGCCAGAAGTTATTCCTGTCTTGTTGATAACAGGTTCACAGACAGCTTTGTGCATTTTCTAGATTATCGCATTCCAAAATATGCACAAATGCCAAAGAAGTGTTCTCAATTTTATCACCTTGACCAAAGAACATATTTAGTCTACCAGTATGGCTTTAGCTACATGATGAAATTATTAGTTGTTTGTTGACAATTCTTTCCAATAATGGAATCATTTTTATTTTTTCCTGTTATCTGTTGTCTGAAACCAAATTACCACTTGTTACAATTAGGGAACGCAGATTACCCTCACCCGAACACACATCTAACAATGGCCTACAGCAGCAGAAGACTACAGCAAGTGCCACTGCTGTCAGCTCTGAAGTGGAAATTGAGGCTCAAAACAATTGGACAATAGAAGATAATGCCAAATAATGCCATTAATGCCAAACCAATGATGAGTAGTTCAGAGGACTATGCCCCCCCCCCCTCGAAGCTGAGAGCTTTTTAATAATGTAACTACTTTAGAGAAAAATTAATAAGAAAAACAAAATAAAAAAAATTAAAATAAGCCAACATATTTAATGTAAACTAACTATTTTCAAAATATATTGTCACTGATTTCTTCACTGCTTTGTACTTGTTCTCGTAAGGTCTGAGGAGATGACATGTCTGTTCAGTTTAAAAATAGTTTTGTAGCTATAGGTCATATTTATAGTTCACAGCTGGTACTTCTAGTCTAATGACTTCGTCTTTGCAGCAAGTTCTGCCACCTTCTGCACCGCCTTCCTCTTTGATCCTTCTAGTGTGCTTGCCATGAATCTGTCAGGCGAAATGCTACATTTCTCATTGGTCTAAATCATTACATATTCATCCAATCGCCAATCTGTTAAACATTTTGAAATTATTTGAGATTCCCGACAGTCGTGAGAAATTTGTTGTGAAATGGCGCTGATTTGAGATAGTTGATGACAACAATGAAGGTACTGTTCTCACCAGATTTAGAATATTCGAAGACTTCATCAATTTGGATTAAAATCAAAGTGAAATTTGCTGATCAGCAGAAAATTGCCGTTTGTGGAAAAAAGACGACATATTCCAGGATGCCCATAGCCTTGTTTATTACTGTACATACACCTGCTCATGAGTCATATATACATCTCTCTCTCTCTCTCTCTCTCTCACACACACACACACACACACACACACACACACACACACACACACACACAAAAGATTATATAAAAGGACTCATTGTGCAGGGTTCAGTCACAGTCTGAGATCAATGAAGAACACTTGCATCTGCATAAACCATGCACACACACATACACACACACACACACACACACACACACATACTCACACACAAGCATCTGCATATGGTCTTGTGCCTTAGTTGACTTCGACCAAACCGCAAACATACAGACGTGACTAAAGAACCAGTAAGCAGCCCTGTGCTGATCAAGTGAATTTTGGGTCTTTTAACACACACAAACAGTGACTGAGTTTTCAGGTCCATTGAATATGTGGTTCTTCAATTATATAAGATGACAGAGACCATAATTGGGGAATTTTAAGTTTCAAAACAAACTCCAAATGAATCATTTTACATTTATTAAAATAACGTGAAATCTGTATGGTAGAATTCACCCCCTGGTGTAACTTTGAAAGAACCTGATAGTAATTTTTCCAAAGCTACATTTTGTTGTTTGGCTATTATGATCCCCTGAGAGTGACTTGTAGAAATACCAGAGGTGAGCAACCCAAAACTGAGACGATATGTTCATCTCGTTCTTTTTTCATCTAGAAATCAAGAAGTTTCTTGATCAGGGATAATTCTATTGATACTACATTCACAAAGGCTTTCTGTTGCTTCACTGATTCTTCTCCTACTTTCTAAAAAATATTTGCATATTTGAACATGCTGACAATAAAACTTGTAGGCCAAAACATGTAAATCAAAATGGGCTTTTAGTTAGCTGAATCCAAACTGAGCTCAGGACAGGACATCTCCCTCCTATCTTATTAAACCTGCATTAATTAACACATCATTAAAATACATATTAACAAGCAGAAGGTGGAAAGAGTACTTTGAAGAGTTGATGAACGAGGAAAATGAGAGAGAATAAAGACTAGAAGAGGTGGCTGTTGTGGACCAGAAAGTAGCAAAGCTTAGTCAGGATGAAGTGAGGAGGACATTGAACAGGATGAAGAGTGGAAAGGCACTCGGTCCTAACGATATACCTGTGGAGTTATGGAAGTGTCTAGGAGTGGCAGCAGTAGTTTCTGACTGGGTTGTTCAACAGGATCTTAGATAGTGAGAAGATGCCTGAGGAATGGAGGAAAAGTGTGCTGGTGCCCATTTTTAAGAACAAGGGAGATGTGGAGAGTTGTGGCAACTACAGAGGAATAAAGCTGATGAGCCATACAATGAAGTTATGGGAAAGAGTAAGGGCAGACTAAGTGCAGAAGTGAGCATTTGTGAGCAGCAGTATGGTTTCATGCCAAAAAAAAGTACTACAGATGCAGTATTTGCTTTGAGGATGTTGATAGAGAAGTACAGAGAAGGCCAGAGGGAGCTGCATTGTGTTTTTGTAGATGTGGAGAAAGCTTATGACAGGGTGCCCAGAGAGGAACTGTGGTATTATATGAGGAAGTATGTTAGAGTGGTGCAGGACATGTATGAGGACTGTAAGACAGTGGTGAGGTGTGCTGTAGGTGTGACAGAGGAGTTCAAGGTGGAGGTGGGACTGCATCAGGGATCAGCTCTGAGCCCCTTCATGTTCTCTATGGTGATGGACAGGCTGACAGACAAAGTTAGACAGGAATCTCCATGGACTATGATGTTTGCAAATGACATTGTGATCTGCAGTGAGAGCAGGGAACAGGTGGAGGAGAAGCTAGAGAGGTGGAGGTTTGTCCTGGAAAGAAGAGGAATGACGGTTAGACCAAAGTGGAAGAGTGAGGTTACACGGAGAAGAGATCAAGAAGGTGGAGGATTTAAAATACTTAGGGTCAACAGTCCAAAGCTACGGAGAGTGTGGAAAAGAGGTGAAGAAGCGTGTACAGGCAGGATGGAACGAGTGGAGGAAAGTGTCAGGTATGATGTGTGATAGAAGAGTTTCAACTAAAATGAAAGGAAAGGTGTACAAAACTGTGGTGAGACCAGCGATGTTGTTTGGTCTAGAGACAGTGTCACTGAGGAAAAGACAGGAGACAGAGCTGGAGGTAGCAGAGATGAAGATGCTGAGGTTCTCTCTGGGAGTGACCAGGAAGGATAGGATCAGGAATGAGTACATCAGAGGGACAGCACATGTTAGAGGTTTTGGAGATAAAGTCAGAGAGGCCAGACTGAGATGGTTTGGACATGTCCAGAGGAGAGATAGTGAATATATTGGTTATATTGGTTATATATTGGTTTTGAACTGCCAGGCAGGAGGCCTAGAGGAAGACCAAAGAGGAGGTTTATGAATGTAGTGAAAGAAGACATGAAGGTAGTTGGTGTGAGAGGATGCAGAAGACAGGGTTAGATGGAGGCAACTGATTCGCTGTGGCGACCCCTGAAGGGAAAAGCCAAAAGGAAAAGAACAGATTCATTAACATATCACTTTAACCTTCTGTGGCAATTTTGGCAGAAAACAGATGATGTTTAGACACCCGGTTGATAGAGAGAGCAATGTCATCAGTTAATGAGCTAAAATGACACCAAAATGCTTAGAGCTGAGGAGTCGTGGATTACCTGGTTCACACCACTTTTCTATTATGATTTGTCAATTTGCATTACCAATATAAAAATACTAATTAATGTAGCTTTAAACCCACTTTCCTGATTTGGGAGTAGTTCTGTTTAACCCGGTGTAGTTATCAGTGATCCTGCTTCACTGTACATTACCTGAAACGGAATGACCCAACACTGTCAGTGAACCAAAAACTTAATACAGTGAATCAGATTACACAGAAAACACAGGAACATTTTCATAAGTCAGATCCACAACTTGAAATACTTATAAATCAGTCCTATCTGCACATACGGAAAAAAAGCCAATGTGAAGGTGCTCTGGAAAGCCGTTGTATGCTTTTATGTTTAAACATGTCCATAAAGACGGAGTGGAAACAACCATTAAAGGCATGCACATATTACTTAAATGTGCGCTAGGATTTATAAATAACTACTGAAAAAGTAACAAAATCTGATTATGGCAAAAGGAAATGTGTTAAAAAAGAACTAATTTTACAGAGTTGAAATTATCTCTTCATGCCTGATGTATTTTTTGGTTGTTTCTCTCAAGACACCCAAACAAATAAACAAACAATTGTTTCAAACACTGACTGTTTCGCTCATAAAAAGTTAATAAAAATCGAGACACTTAAAAACAAACAACAAATAAATGTGGCCTTCTTTCCAGGTTACTCGTTCCACTGGGACCCGAAAGCAGTCGGTAGCAAGGTAGCCTTTGACCTGGACATACTGTACAGTAGTCGAAGTCAGTTATTCCAGGTAAACTGTATGATATAAAGACCCATTTGTACTACAGAGAGTACAGTCAGAATGTGTGACTGTCACTAGATTAGGCTGACGCACAGTGTACGCAACTATGAAAAAAAAAAGAAGAAGAGAAGAATGTCCGGCTGTCGATAAGAAGAGTGACAAGTTCCATCTTTCTGGTCACTGGCATACATTCCTGTAAGATAAATCTGCTCACTGCTCACTAATTTTGATGAACTTTCTTTACGAATTCCATATGCTGCTTCCACAGGGTCGAGTAGTGACTTGAAACAACAAGTCAACTGTTACAAAAGCCTCAGTTTTCTCTTTTGTTTGTTTTTTGTTGCAAATGAAGTTGATGGCATGAGAGTAGGTAACATGAAAATGTTAAAATGTTTTTGTTATAGTGGTCTGGCTGTGCTCGGTAATACAACATAATAACGGCAAAATTCCAGTTGGAGCGCAAAGAACTGAGTTTGAGAGTTCAGTTTCCAGCTCTTGGTCCAATATCCATAACGGCTGTTTCTCCCAAGAAATCAGACAGGCTGGTACCAGGTAGCATGGCCTGAGAATATGCCGGGTCATGGTTCAATAGTGAAATAATTCCAAAAATGTGTGATGGTTGGAATGCTGGATATGTAAACAAAAGTGTTGAGGAAGGTATGAGAGGAAGAATGGGGGAGGACTGAGGCTACCCTGTAAACAAAAACATAGGGAGTATTTGGGGAAGTGTAGTTATTCAGAGGCTTTACAGCCACAAAGATGCAGCAATGAAGGTTGAAAATCCGCCTCAGTCGTGCTAGTCTGGTCTGAAGATGGGGATCTTAGGCAAGAACTCTATTAAGATTACCTGCAGGGGAGAAAAAAACAACAACTGTTAACTCCATAGTTGTAATCAATTCTATGTTTTTGCAGCAGTGTGATCATATTGATATGTCATCCACTAAACATCGAACAGATTTTTCCACAATGAATATTCGCATAATATACTCCTAGACAATATCGTGACAAACAATGTTTCCCATGTTGAATGAGTCACTAAGAGTGACCTTAAACTTAAAAGAACATTTTCAAACCAACATTAGTGAAACACGCAGACTCTTCATTCATCTTCATTCATTCTTAATGAGGCTTTGACATTGATACTGCAGAGGTCCTGACATAGACGCCACTGGCACTTCAGTTTCCACTTGCAACATCTCTCTTTTATTATATAGCACTGCAGCGGCTATACCTCTAACATGGCTTTAAATGATTTTATCAACTACTGAAATCAACCTTCCTACATTGAATAGAATCGACTGAAGAGTTACTCACATATTCCATCATGTTGTTTGTTTCACACTTCCTTTTGCTTAGTCTCCAATGCAAACACAACTGCAAACAGAGTCCAAAAAACATGAGCTTTTTATATGACATGCCTTAACTACTAATATAAACGCACCAAATAATGACTGTCCAACTCACCTTGTGGTAAAGTCTGCTGTTCTCCCACTCCAGAAGTTTTTCTATTGACCGTCTTGTCTGGAAAACAGCAGTGGTATTAGCCATTAACCATCATACTGTACACAACTCCTGAAATTTCTCTGCACTTTAAATTCACTTTAGACATTGTTACTGCTGAAACACAGATAAGCATCCTACCCTCTTGCTGAGGCAGACAACAGGCCACAAACTGAAGCCCAACGTGCAACAGCAACACAGGCAGCCACACAAGAGCCATCGAACGTTGACTGGCAACGTCTTTCTTAGGCAGCTATTTACACGGTTGATACTGGCTTTGAATTCCTCTGGTGCCACCTGAGGAAGAGCAAATACAACGTATAGTTAATATACTGTAGTAACATACATTGTACTTTGATAATGTGCTGCAGTTGGAATATGTTATGTGTGGTTTGCACCAATTTAATCTATGCAAGTATTTTATCTGATCAGATACAACATACAACAGAACTGTTTATTTTATGGTATGGTATATGACGGACATATATTACACACACACACACACACACACACACACACACACACACACAGAAGAGGATGCAGAAGACAGGGTTAAATGGAGGCAACTGATTCGCTGTTGCGGATCCCTGAAGGGAAAAGCTGAAAGGAAAAGAAGATTACACACACACAGATGCGCGCACACACACACACACACACACACACACACACACACACACACACACACACACATCAACATAGAATTAACTTGTAATTAAAACATAAAAACTCACTTTTCCTGTAAGTGCTGAAGGAAATTCTGACTCAAATTTATTACTAAGTCCAAACCTGTGTAGATCAGGGGGGGGAAAAAACAAAACAAACTTTAATATGAGTTGACTGCATGCTACGTGGACAAATCACTTTTCATTTCAGTTTATAAGTTTATTATCCATCACATATAAAATGTAGAGATGGACCATCTTGCAATGACAGCCCTATACTGTTTTCACAGACACATAACAATTATTGATGAAAATGAATCTTATCGCTATTTTGTATTAAGAAGGGGAGCTTTACTCGTTGTTGATAGTGGATATCGTGGACAAGCTGTCTACGTGGGGCATTAGCAGATCACGTTGTTCCACATACAGAGAGATGACTGAATAAGTACGAAGTCGTGTAACACTGAATATTTATAAGTGAATAATAAGTCTGTGTTCGCTGAGTTAGCTTGATGCTAAGTAGCCCGCTGGCTACAGTGGGTTCCCAGCGGTGCTAACTCAGCTAGCTGCCACTTGTTCACGGACACCGCGGCTCCAAATCGGGAGAAAACCGTTCTGTTCCCCCGGACTGATCGGAACTTCAGCTGCTTACACAGTGACGTGACCGGACCCTCGCACCACCACCGGGTCCGGAGCGTACTTGAGGAGCTGCTCTTCCGCGGCCCTGTCCTCGTCCTCCTCTTCCTCCTCCTCCTCTTCGTAGATCTCATCGAAGTCCTCCATCATCGCACGACGCGGCCCCGCGCTTCCCGGGAGGGACACGGGGAGAGACACGGTGCCGGTGAGCGGCGAACCCTGACCAATAAACCGGTACAACAAGCGTCGTGAAATAACCAGGAGAAAGCAGCCCGTCCCACAGACGATCCAGTTCACATAGTTCAGCAAGCTTCCAAACAAAACATCAACATCCGCCGCAGTAACCATACGACACCGGAAGAGGGACAGACGCACCAGCCGTCCATTTTTTCTTCTTCTCGTTTTATGTTCGCTTACAATGGAAATGCAGATGGTGTAAATTTAGGCGTAGATCCGTATGTCCTTTACTGTATTTGTGATTGTAGTAATAATGTGTACCAATTATAAGGTTCATCAAAAATGTCTAGTATTCGAGAACATAGTTGTAGTAAATAATTATAATTAATGGAAAAGTATCAAACAACTACAGGCTTTTTCATTGTTAGTCCTGTGTACATTGGATTAGAGTTACTTTTGAAGTCAAAATACGAAGGTGCTTTTTTTTTTGTTTAGTGCAGAGGCAATTTTCCTCTTCTTTAGGAGCGCTAGTCTTAATCTCATCCAGGCAGATGGATTATTATCATCAAAAATAAGCATCGTGGAGAATGCAGCTTTCCTCCTGTTAGAAATCCCCACGTAGAGTACAAATAAACAGTTACATCCATACACGGCGAAAATGTCATTAATAAAAATCGGAATTAGGAAGGAATGTGACGGAAGTTGTGTAAATTTACCTTTAATCTATGACGTGAAAGCTTGGCAAAGGGTTACAATCTGTTTTCAGACTTTGCATTCTATAAGTCTGACTCATGTACATTAAACATGGTTTGATGACGTACACAGTAGTCATGGGCAAGTGAAAGCCCATGAGGCACTGAAGCTTTCCTAACAGTTGTGCTGAAAAAGATTGGAAGCGTCAAGCCTTCAGTGACATCTGCTGGACAACAGAAGTCATAGCAACCTATAAAGAACACGACTGAAGCGCTGCACTGTTTCAATCCAATGACAGCAAGAAAGTTCAGAAAAGTCTGTGGTCATTCAAGTGTTTCGTTCATTCATACCAAATAATGAATGTATCGCTATTACAAAAAAAATAAATAAAAAAATACAGTAACCCTAACCCTTCCTCGTAGTCTAAAATACATTCCAGTTTAACCCAAAGAATGAACGCAAATTATATTAAGGGTTAAATGTTGGTTTAGGGTTTATTTAAAGCTTTGAGCTTTATAAAATACTGCATAAAAGCCTCTAACAGGATTAGAGATCTTTCCTACTTTGCATTCTGAGGCATTGTTTTTTTGTTGTTGTGTGAAACGTTTTTAAGGAAAACCTTTGATGATAATGGTTTGTCATTTGGGGTTTTGTGTGGCTGATTTGGAATGGTTATTCACAGAAGCAGACAAGTTAATTGTCTTCATAGGTCTTTATTGAGAAATATAGTTTTGCTTCATAAACTGCCATAAATGGCATGATTATTATTTAGTGGTATGACATCAAAATAATCCGAAACTTTCCAATGTTGCTTATTGGTAGTACTTCCCATGAAAAATGCCAAAATACTCTCACCCTTCAAATCTTTATCTCCTCACAACCCCATTTCGAAGCATAATGATGCATCTTTTATAGTCGGTGTGGCACCAAACCATTCAAGTCTGTCAAACGTGTCAGGCTGTCATTAGCTCAGAATACACTGAATGGCTTATTCGGCAAAAGGACAAACTGTACACTTCAAAATGATTTTTCAACACTTTAAAAACATACCTCCTGTTTCCACTGTCAGCTAGCTGTTGGCCATCATAGCTTTCTTTTATAGCTTCTTGCATTTAAATCCTTTGCTGTTACCACGTTTTTTTTCAGTTCTCAGCAATTAATAAAGTTGGTACGCATAACCATAAAACCAGTGCTTTAATTTGAGACAAAAATCAACAATAAGAAAAAAGAAAGCCCTGCCTGTTAAACATAAATCTTTATCTTATAAAAGAACACTCACCTGTTTGAAAAAATAAAAAGTGCTTGTTGAAATTAATCTGAAAATTATAAAGGCTATTTCAATCCTTGTAAAGATTTGTCTGACTCACTTGAAATAACCTGATCACAAACTCATACAAAGCTGTCACACTAGACCAACATGGCCACAGAAACTGTCCATCATACTGTAGTGTCAGTGATGTCCAGCAATATTACATCTTGATTTCCAGTAAGTACTCATACATCCCAAGTATCTCCATAGATGTCTTTCACTGTACTGTAACAGAGATAAAAGGAGAAAAAGCAAAATCAGTCTTCTACAGCTTTGCAGATAAATACAAACAGCTAGTTTCTAAGCCAAAAAATTATAAACACATCTCTACAAAATATCACCGTCTTTCTTCTGCCTAATTGTCTCCTTCTCAGGTGAGGGTTTGAGTGGCGTCTCAGCCTTCTGATTTAGTGTGACCTCATAAATCTCCCTGTTCTTGAGCCTCAGGTCTTCATAGCGGACTGCCTTTTTCTTTGGCTCTTCTTCTTCCACATATGACTCATCTGAAGGTGATGGAAACAAAAAACAGATACCATGTCAGCTACTTACTGACACAGTAAACAACATTGCCTAAAACTATGTACATCAATCCCTCACTTATTCACGCTTCAAGATGCGCAGCTTCACTACATCGCAGATTTTTAGTAGGTAGTCACGTGATACAGTACACAGGCTATTGGCTGACAGCATCCGTGTGCGCTGTGTTCTGAGACTCATGGTTCCTCCTGCAACTTGTCTTTAATACAAAAGTGTTTTAAACTGTCTGTGATAACCTGTGTCATTCTGTTATGTGTGTGTGTTCTGCATGTGTTTGCAAGACTGAGAAGGGGGTGTGAGAGCGAGACTGAGAGTATAAGCGGGAGATCATTGTCAGTTCTTGTTTGTTCCTTGTTAAGGCTGGATGCCAAATAATGACCGTTCAAGAAATACCATGTGCGTCATTCTTGCCCACCGTAAGAAACACCGGGTGTGTTACAAGTCTACAAGAGTGTGGGAAAAGTTAATACAGATATAATATCAGTGTGGGGAGGGTCCATAAACGTTTAAATTACCATAAATAATAAAATAAATACTTGGTCGCTATATTGGAGAATTTTATTTTTCACGAGTGGTCCTGGAAAGCTGGATACTTTATTAATCCCGGAGAAAATTGCACATATCTGCTCCTCAGGCATTACATAATGAATAAATACTGGATAAACACCAGCAGAAAAAGAAACACTGACACCACAGGACATACCACAAGACATACGTTACACTAACAGACACAAGCAGCACTAACAGGACATATACTAAACTAAAAATAAAATTTAAACAGTATAAAATTGAGTAAAATAAAATAACAAATAAAAAAAAAAAGTGCACTTGAAAATTAGCAGGAGGCCCACATGGTGGGTAAGGTACACCCTTCTTACAATGTAAGGCAAGGCATGTCACTATCTAATATCACAACATTTTCACAACACCTTGGCCCCACTACACTGCAGCACAGGCTGACATCCCATCTCCTCCCCTCCATTCTGACCTTGCGCTGAATCCCGCCTTCTGTCTGAGTATCACCCCCAGAGGAGAGTTTTCCAGCCTTTTAAGCCTCACCACACATATGTTCATATATATTTGACCAGCCAGGCAGCCAATGAAAGCAGCATCTGCAAAGAAAAATATTTTCGATGTACATTTTAAAAGTCCAGTGAAAATGTTGTGACAACTTTGTGGTCATACTCAAGTATAATTAAAATTAAGGCCAGGTGACTTCCAGAGAGAAGTAATGACTAATGTGATTATAGAGGTAAAAGTACCTTCACCTATTTTGGTGAAAGAATTAATAAAAAACTTGTGTAACATAAGTCTTAAGCTAATATGACAGTAATGATAACATATGTACTCAACAATCAATGGGTGCATTAATAAAAATTGATATAACTAATGAAGTCTATCAAAAACATCTTTTGCAGATATTTTTAGTTGAAACTGTGATACGTTTAGAATTTATATATAGTTTGTGGTACATTATATTTAATCTTTCAGGAATAGAAGGAAAACATTTCTAATATTAAATGCTTAATTGTTTTAAGAAAACACGGCACTCATTTTTGAATTCCTGTGTGTACAAAAACAAATCTGTCACTTTGACAGATTTACACTTTTAAAATATAATTTCCTCTGAATTTGTATTACCTATAATAAACAAGTAAAAACAGACAAATGAACAACAAAAAAAGTAAATACACAAAACGACAATAATCAATCAGTTGCCAGATTTTTAGATACATCTAGCTAAAATGACAGTCAATATGGATTCAAGAATACTAACATTCAGTTTTTGTTCTACTTTCACAGGGCGTCATCTTGGAGGATGCAGTTCACAGTGCTGGTATAAATATAGTATATGATTTTCATCTTTTAAGTGCTTCATCCACTGTCGCTGGTCGTGGGGTGCTGGAGAACCCAGAGAGAACCTTCGCAGACACGGGGGAGAATCATATATATGATCAATGGATTGCAAATATATTGACAGGTTATTTTGCTTTTTCCCAAACCATAAATGTGGTACAGTATTTATAACAGGACTATTATCATCTAAAAAACTGTGTACATCAAGTTACCATTACATTAGGATGTAATGTAAGGGTACAGTACTTACCTTATTTGGCGGTAGAAAATCAAACTTTTGAACATCGCTTTCCACTGGTTGCTATAGAAACAAAAAACCTCACAACCCACGTTGTGCACTAATCCACGTTGTGCAATAAATTAGTGGGTATTACATACACAAATTAGCGCCAAGACAAACTGTCAAATCAATGACAGCAACCAATCCACTTCGAGCAGGCAAGACGCACTGTGACGGATGACGAGGTTTACGTCATCAGTCACGTGATGTGCGCAGACCAATACAAACTCCGAAGCACTACTTTGAAGCAGTGTGATTCCGGAAGTCCGATACAAGCTTCGAATGCATTTTACCATCTCTAGCGGAAGTTGGATTTTTGTTGTTGTTGTTGTTGTTTTCATCCATCAAGCTCTACATGAACACGAGAGGTTTGCTGCAGATGTAACTTGATGGCAGTTGGGTCACCTGTTGAGATCGTTGTCGGGGTTTTCTTTAGGCTCATTTGGATAACGATAAACTGAACATTTCAACATGATTTTTCAACTTTTCAAAAGCACGATTCCTGTCCCCACCAGCGGCGTTTTGTGTGTGGCATTCCTATCCTGTCTTTTATTTTTTATCAACACGTACGCCGATTTCACCCCGAGTGTCTTCAGCGTTGGTGCCTCGCTTTTTCAGAAGGGACACATTCACAGACTATTGATCTACTCGTTTTACCACCGAAGCTTAACTCAGCTCGTCCTAAACATCACAGCTCTGGTGTTTCTCGGTGGCATTCTGGAGAAAGGATTTGGCACTGTACATTTCTTGTTTGTGTTCTTCCTGTTGTCGCCCATCATAGGTTTCTTTTATAGCTTCCTGGATTTCATGCAGGGTGACAATGGCCACAGTGATGAGAATGTGGGGTTACTTTCTGTCGCTCTGGCATGTGTGGCTGTAACCACCATTCACACTAAAATAGCCAAAGGATTCATTTGTGGATTGACTTTCCCCATCATGTTTCTTCCCTGGTTGTTGCTCGTCATCACCATCTTCATTCCTCACAGTGTGCTCCCATGTAACATCATCGCCATCCTGGTGGGGTGGATTTATGGGAAAGGATGGCTTTCTCTTCTGGACTTGTCTGAGGCCAGGGCAAATGCTCTAGAGAAGATGATTCCATTTAGGTTGTTGAGGATGATCAGCAATGCTATGTTTATCCCTGCTTCCAGGGGGAACAGGGGGAAGACTATTCTTCCGAACATCAATCCGACACCTGGGTCCTACCCGGTCCAGGTTTATTCTCCATCGCCCAGCGTTAACACTGCCGATACCACAGCCAAGTTCTATGAAGGATGGCCAATCATGACCAGCACACTCCCCAGTCCAACACCACCTCTAAATCATGATGGGCATGGACATAGTTTTGGACCAAATCATGCACATGGTTCAGAGGAAAATTTTGGTCAGAACTAAAAACCAATGCAACTGTCATGGTCACGGTTATTTATTCTACAGCTTTACAACATCCTAACTATACAGATGAGCTGTATTCTACTGGCAGAATCCACAACCTCTCATTTTCTGTTTGTTTCAAGTACAACATGAAATAACTGGACACACTGTTGAACTGGTTTTACTTTTGGCTTCTGTAGTTTCTGGCATTCAAATCGTTTGTTATGTTTCTTTCAGTTGACAGCAATCAATAAAGGTGGTATGCATGACCTTAAAACAAGTGCTTTAATTTGAGACAAGAATAATTAATAGGAAAGAAAAGATAATCCCGGCAGAAATTCATGCAACACTGTCACACTAGACCAACATGGCCACAGAAACTGTCATACTGCAGTGCCAATGATGTCCAGCAATATGAGATCTTGATTTCCAGTAAGTACTCATGTTTCCCAAGTATCTCCATAGATGTTTTTCACTGTAATGTAACAGAGATAAAAGGAGAAAAAGAAAAATAAGTCTTACAAATTTTCTGGTAAATACAAAAAGCTGGTTTCTAACCCAACAAATTATTAACACATCTCTACAAACAATCACCTTCTTTCTTCTGCCTAATTGTCTCCTCCTCAGGTGAGGGTTTGAGTGGTGTCTCAGCCGTCTGACTTAGTGTGACCTCATAATTCTCCCTGTTCTTGAGCCTCAGGTCTTCATAGCGGACTGCCTTTTTCTTTGGCTCCTCATCTTGCATATATGACTCATCTGAAGGTGATGGAAACAAAAACACATAACTTACCATGTCAGCTACTTACTGACAACATTGCCTTACTGACAACTGACAACAACATTGCCTAAAATGATGTCATACCTCTAGTGAGTGAAATCTGGCACCCCCCATTAAGCACATTGACTGAATTTGGAACTTACTTGGAACACTCAAGTTATATGATTCATCCATTTGTCTGAATGACTCTGTATTGTGGCTTCTTTGGCTGGGAGCATCTGCTGACTGGAACACGGATTCAAATAACTGTGAATCTGTGTTGCCCACCTCAGACTTGGGACCACTGAAACAGTGAAGACAAGACAAAAACAGTGCAGGGATAGCAGCTGAATAAAAGCTGAGAATTCACAACTATGTGTGATGCTTACTATTGTGCTTGAAATCCTGCCTTCTGTCTGAATGTCTCCTCCAGAGGAGAGTTTTCCTGCCTTTTAAACTTGTCCACACATGCGTTCATGTATGATATTTTCCCAGCCAGGTAGCCAAAGACAGTAGCAACTGCAAAGACAAATATTTTTTATGTCAATATTGTACATTTTAATTGTCCAGTGAAAATTTTGTGACAGTGTTGTGGTCATACTTATGTATAATTTAAATTAAGGTTAAGTGACTTCCAGAGAGAAGTAATAACTAATGTCATTGTAGAAGTAAAATTACCTTCACCTAGTTTGGTGAAAGCTAAAAAAATTGTGTAACATTATTCTTGATCTAATATCACAGTAATGATAACATATGTACTCAACAATCAATTGGTGTATTAAATACAAATTGATATAACTAATAAAGTCTATTATAAACATCTTTTGCAGATTTTAGCTGAAACTGTGATACTTTTAGAATCTATAGTTTGCGCTATATCTGATCTCACCCCACATCACTGACTTTGATCAGTTTTTATTGTGAAGACACTGCATGTAATAATCTTGGAAGTATTCTCGTTTAATTCTGTTTTAGTGTTTTCAAACTATTTTTTTATCAGTGTTCAGCAAACCAATTTTTTATTGATCCATACTTCACAAAAGCAAAAGAAAACAAGCCACATTTTATGATAACAATTATATTTTGTTTAATTTATTATTTCTCTACTATTAATTGTTTTTGAATATGAATTTCACGTGAATATGATTATTGTTTTTTTTTTGTGTGTGAATAAACACGCTTTTAAAAATGAAAATGACCTTTCATAAATAGAAGGAAAAAGCTTCTAATATTATATGCTCAATCACTGAGCATATAATATCATAATCCATTGAGCCTCAATGGATTTAATAACACAACACTCATTTTTGGACATGTATTTTTTTAATTCCTGTGTGCACATCAACAAGATAGCTAAGTGTAATTTCTTAGCGTTAAGATAAACACTTACGAAACACCCCAGGACGACCGCCAAACTTTGGATGTGGATACAGAACATCTGCAAATTTAACAGAATGAAAGTTATTGAAATGCAGTGTGAGCTAGCATTTATGAAAACATGTTGCTGGTGTTACTTTATTACTTTTGACAAATAGGATTCTGGTGACAACGCCGCTGATCACAGCAAAGGGGACCGCTGTAATGAAAAGCATGATCACGTCTTACAGCGTTACATTTTTTGACTTAAAAATCATTTATTTGTACCGTATGAAGGCAGTAACTTACACCTTCTCCAAAAGCTCTCCCGTCTACACTCTTTCAACAACGTCTCCTTGTCTTTTGTAAAGACGTATTTGCCCAAAGGCGTCTTCAGAATGGACACAGACAGTTAAAACAAGAGTTAATGACAAGCCGCACATACATGTCCCATCTTACGAACCAAACAATGACATCTAATCACAAGTCGTCATCATACGTCGTTTCATGAATTCACTTTCTACTCTGCATCTGCACAGTTCATCCAAGTTAGGCTAGCAGCTAACACGTTAGCATCTCGTTTGAACATGAGCATTGTTGTTTACCGGTGCTTCTTCGTTCTGACGATCCTCTGTTAAACTTATACTGGAGGACGACATGGTGACCGTGAAGTCGGCTCCAATGTAAGATGTCAAAGCATGTGAATGAATTAGCCCCCAAACCGAGAAACGCCTCTCCTTGACCGTAACCCGGAAGTAAAACCCGGAAATAAAACGCCATACAGTATTGAGATAATTCTTGGTTGGCATGTTTGCATTACGGTATATTACGTTCACATGAAAGTAATATACCGTATATAGAAGAGTAAGAGTAAGACTTTCACATGATTGGCATTCTAACGTTTTTTAAAAAAAAATTAATTTCAAAATATTGAATCGCAAAAATTTCTTAACTAAAAGCTAAATTAAATTAAACTTTAAGCTAAACGTTGATTACAACAAGTCTTTCTGGCAAATTCGACTAAATGACTTTTTGGTGTTACCTGTTAGACTAGCATTAAACGTCTGACACCACTGTAAGAGCATTTTTACAGTATTTATTATACTATATAAAATAGGAGGTTCATATTTTCTGTGTGACATTTTGTATGCTGTAGCACAACAGGTATTCATTATTATGTACTGTTTTGTATTAAATCCTGTTTTACTATTTATACTTTTTTTTCTTCGTAACACTTTGAAATTTGGGCTCATATTTTCAACTTCTACTTAACGTGACTCTTACAATGCTGTCATCTACCTACATGGATCAAAGTATTTTTGATTCTAATTCTGATCCATCTGTCCATCCATCCATCCATCCATCCATCCATCCATCCATCCATCCATCCATCCATCCATCCATCCATCCATCCATCCATCCATCCATCCATCCATCCATCCATCCATCCATCACACACACACACACACACACACACACACACACACACACACACACACACACACACACACACACACGTTTTCTCCTTGTAAAGAAAATCTAGTCGATAAGCTAGGTTGTCTGTTTTAATGTTAGTACAAAACCCCACAATAACACAGTGTTGTAATAGCACTGTCTAATGCCCAGGTGATGCTGTTGCACCAGTAAGAATGTCCCTGATGAAGACTGAAACCTCATGTACTCAAGTGTCTTGGTTGGTCTGTAAAAAAAGTGTAAAGTTACTTTTAATTTTATTCTAGGATCACACCACAGTGAACACTCTGGTTTATCATACAAACATTTGAGCTGTTACCCTGAATCCTTTTCATGTTTAAAATATAATTTTCTCTCAATATGTAATTACCTATAATAAATAAAATAAGTATAAAACAGAGAAAACAAAAACTAAAAACATAAGACAACAATTTACAATCAGTTGCCAGGTTTGTATATACATTTAACTAAAATGACAGTTGTTATCCATCCAAAAACTACTAAAATTCAGTTTTTGTTTACTTTGACAGAGAGTCATTTGGACGATGCACTTGGCAGTGCTGTTATATAAATATGTGTGATTTATGAATTGCAAATACAACAACAGATCATTTTGTTTTTGTCCAAAACATAAAGGCAGGATTTATAACAGAAAAATGATCATCTAATGAACTGTGTATATTTTTAATAGGAAAAAAACAAAGTTTAGCAAATCACACTTTTGCATACAGTCTAAATTTGCCGTGGTGGCGACTACTTGTGTGTGGGACAGAAAGAGACAAAAGTTATAAAAAAAGTTGTTGAATACCTATCCTGTCCCCTCATAACATTGTTGGATTATAAATTCTACAGAAACTCTCAGTGCATCGATTTGGCTGACCTTTTATCCTCCCATAAGTCGTCTCAGGCATCATGAACAGTTTCATTGGTCTGAACTTATGTCATTGATATTTTACAATATTGAGCAATGGATCACAGTAGTAACAGAATCAATAGTTTGTTCCAGAATAATGTCATTGTGTGCCCAAAATAGTACATGGTCACATATGCAGTGTACTCTCTGTATGACACCCTACAGATCTAGCAACTCCCATCCCCCATGTAATCTATCTGTGGGAAAAAAACATTAGCCAGGCAGGCATTTGGTCTGAGTTGATCTCAGCGTCCATCAGTTGGAGCTATCATCATTTTGAGGGGTGTGTGAAGATTTGATAGACTAAAAAATTGGACAACCTAATACAGAACTAATAATAAATTTTAGACGGCAGACCAGCTCAGTCTTTTGTAAGGTATACAGAGTCATAACAGCAGGTGTTGTGCAGGTGACGGTAGAAAGGCCACACACTTATCAGGAACCATGTGAAAATGTGATACTACTTCCAGAGAGTTTACAGTGTCAGGTAAGAACAATCACGGATTGCAAGGTGTGTTCATCTTATCTCTGAGACTGGTGTGCTCCTGGGGATGTGAGCACGGGACATCACACGCTCCCCTGTCCTCCTCAAAGGCAACTTTTCTAAACCTGAAGTACAAGTGATCTCAGCTCACACAGAGGATGGACTCACTACGCTTGCCCCAGGTGAGGACGGTCAATGAAGACTGGTTTTTATATATTCACATACCTTGTTGTAGATATTACCACGAAATTCTTTAGCAAAATTAGCTTAGAGAAATATGTATGCTATGATACTTGAAATGACATGAGTTACTATTACTTCTGTTAAGATTATTTGTACCAAATTATAAACAAACATACATCCAAGTGACATGGATTATGGTTTGTGCCTCGTGGTGATGACATATTGGTAAGATTTGTAAATGATTGCCTTTATTTTTTATATTACATTCACACAAGTATGAAGTTTTTTTTTTTCCCACTCAAGTTTTTCTCTAAACTTGGATGGAAAAATGCCAGTGAAAGGTACAAGTTATTATCATTGATTTAGAATCATTCTATTCTATGAATAGGCTTTTCTCAATGCTTGATGAATGCCTTCAAATGTTCATTGTCCACTTCTGTGTCATCCTGTTGTCTGAATGGAATTTTACAGCAATTAGACCATGTGACAATAAGATCAATACCCTGGCAAGTTCGAGGTAGTGTGAGTTTGTATTTGTGTATCTGCTGTATGTGTGATTCTTCTGAACCTAACATCCTGATAGCCAAAGTATCCCTTGTTTCCACATATGTGGAATTTGCCAGCAGTTTTGCCATTTGTTTCAACTGCCCGAGGATTTCAGTCTATCGTAATCTTATAACATACTATGATGCCCACCATCTTTAAGATGCAAGGTGGGGGGCACCTTCATGTTTTCAGGATTTTATGTGTCTGCTTTCAGGATGTTATGTTGGATTTAACTGAAGTGTACTTTTAATAATTTTTGACACCTCATTGGAAAATCTTTTGTTAATTACAGTTCCTTGTAAGAATTATCTGAAAGTTTTAAATACTGAGAACAGTAACTTAAAAGACAAACAATTTCCAAAAATCGAGAATTATTATTTTTGAATGTTCCTAATGTGTAACATTATATATATATATATATATATATATATATATATATATATATATATATACACACACACACACACACACACACACACACATACATATATTTACATACACATATATGTATATATATGTGTGTGTGTGTGTGTGTATATATATATATATATATATATATATATATATATATATATATATATAGCTTTTCTTTCTTTTCAGCCAAAGGCTACTCAGAACAAAAGCAAGGAAGACCCCAATGACAAATACGGCATGAAAAGTAAAGGTAGTTCTCGTACTGTATCAAAACAATCAGAAGGCTGCTGAAGAATTTAGATGACAGTGTTCCCAGAGGACAGTAAATGTATCAATTTTTTTGTCTTCATTAGATGTCAAAGCAAGCCCTACACACTCTACACTGGCTTTGATTGAGGAGGAACAGGAAGAATCAGATCCATGGGACCTGCCGGAGTTAAAGGATATAGGGGTCCCATGGTCAGGTAAAAACATTCAATACCCCCAGTTAACATTATTTCGTCCCACTTCAAAGTGGTGATATATTGTAATTGTCAGTGTTCGTGTGTTCGTCTGTTAATTTGTTCGTTCGTTTGTCCGTTCGTTTGTCCATTCGTTTGTCCAACAAATATCTTCGCAACTGCAGATAGAAAGATGGAACAAAAAGCTCAGTACTCGGGCGGCAAAGGGGATGAAAATGAGATGATGACCTTGACCTTGAGAAACCTAGGTCAAGGTTCAATTTCAACTTTTGTACACTCAGGAATAGGATAAGATAGAAAGACGAGGGAGAAGGCCAGTGTGAGTAAAACCATAGATGAAAGCTAGTGCTTTGATCAATGACAGTAGGTCAGAGACGAGCTTTGATCTTTGACCTATGCAAGTAGGTAAGGGTAAAATCCTGAATTCAGGGGTGTCGGGGGATGTTGCAGTCTGTGACTGCCTTGTTACCAATGGATTGGTATAGACATGGTATAGAAATGATAATGTCCATGTACATGGTATATGGTTGTACTCTATAACTACACACACTGTGAGTTTCACTGTCAGTTTGTGTTTATGTGTGTATGTATAATATTTTTATATATTTATTTATATTTATATGAGACAAGTTGGCTGCACCACATTTAAGTGATTTATATTGCAGAGATGAGTATCAAAAAATTATTTTCTTTCAAATTATTATTGGTAATTGTTATACAAAATTTGTTCTTGATCTTTAAGGGTGTGTTTAAGTTTTGTGGTGAAGGATTCACCACAATCCTTCAAAATGTGGTGAAATCCATTTAATTTTGTTTAACTTCCAAGATATCACTGCATAATTAATAACACAGTAAATCAAGTTTGTGTTGGTAATCTCATTTATACTGCTGGCAGGTTATAAATTATAATGAACTTGATCCAAACAGTAGCCAGACAGACACTGAAGCTTGTGCCAATAGAAAGTTGAAAGAATGTCAAAGTTAAACAATAACTTCAAGTAGCCACTGTGGAACGAAGACAGTAACTTTCTGTTATGATTGCTGCTACATTTTATGGCAAGATTTAGAACAACAGAATACATGTAAATGTGACATTAGGAAGGACATTTTTTGAAGAGGTTTA
The DNA here is from genome assembly GCA_013358685.1 of Antennarius maculatus. NCBI lineage: Eukaryota > Metazoa > Chordata > Actinopteri > Lophiiformes > Antennariidae > Antennarius > Antennarius maculatus. The sequence goes on from CM023612.1 coordinate 20,473,396, forward strand.
CATCATTCTAACATATTACTTATATTTATGGCTTGTCCTGAATATACTGTAAATAAATGTTAATGCATGTTTATGGCTATTATCATTAAGGCCCCTATTTAAACTATCTATAACACATGGTCTAAAGTGCATGGTAAAAGTGCATTTAGGGAGTGTTCAACTCAATTTTACTAGATAAACCTGCTGTAATCTGAGGGCAACAAGGCTGAATTTAATCTAATCTTAATAATCGTTCTCATTAATTTCAGTAATGATAATTGCATCCCGAAAAACGGTGTTGTATTGTAATTGTCAATGTTCGTGTGTTTGTCCGTCCGTCTGTCCGTTTGTCTGTCCGTCTGTCCGTCCGTCTGTACACCAAATATCTTCACAACCGTTGCAGATAGAGAGATGAAAGAAAAAGCACATTACTCAGGCGGCAAAGGGGATGAAAATTAGATGATGACCTTGACCTTGAGAAAACTAGGTCAACATCAAATTTTAAATTTCGTTATTGCAGATAGAAAAAGCACATTTGGTGGATATACGAGCGAATGGACGGACGAACACATGAAACCTGACAATTACAGTACATCACCGCTTTGAAGTGGGATGTAAAATGAGGAAATATTCATAGAGGCTCTTTTGTGTTGGTTTCATGTCAGACTTGTGCAAACATGACAAAATGAAGATTGAATTCTACTGAAATAATACAATTACAACTAGAACCAAGGCAGTTGAGATTGCAACAACCCGCAACTTCCCCTGACCTGACCTGACTGACTTTTCAGGTGGGTCAGGGTACCCTGAAAGTAATACCTGACTAATGCATAGCTTCAACCTGTCAGGGTAGGTCAAAGCTATGTACTAGCTCTGACCATAGATCAAAGCTAGTGCATAGGTACATCAAAGCACGAGCTTTGATCTATGGTCTTGCACCGACCTTCCCCCTCGTCTTTCTATTTTATCTGGTTCCTGAGTGTACAGAAGTTGAAATTTGACCTTGATTTAGCTTTCTCAAGGTCAAGGTCATCATCTCATTTTCATCCCTTTTGCCACCAGAGTAATGTGCTTTTTATTTCATCTTTCTATCTGCAACGGTTGTGAAGATATTTGGTGGACAAACGAACCAAAGGACGGATGAACGGACGGATGACAATTACACACGAACACTGACAATTACAATACATCACCGCTTTGAAGCAGGATGTATTAAAAATGTTTGCTGAAAAAATGACTCAACCCTGGACTGTGTAACAGTCATTTCTTATGGCAGACATTTTGACCTGTTGTAATAAAATCACAGGTGAGATAAATAAGGTCTGTGCTTTATTTAGGTTAACCAGTTTCTACAAATGACTTTTACTGGTATAATCTAATCCATTGAAATGGAACAGAACCATTCATTAGTTGTTTTTTTTTTTTTTTAACTTTTTTGATTCATAGAATTTATTCCACGGCATGTCAAATGCCAAAAATGTCATGAGAAAGTGGAATCTTAAATTGCTCGAGGTTGTAAAAAAAAATTTTGTTTCAATTCTTATTCATTCTTGAGCTCATTGCTTGATTTCTTACCTCTGTCTCAGCTCTGGATACCAGTGGGAAGGTGATCAGAGTGCTGGTTGCAGTGGGGAAATTGATCCTGCTGCTGGGTTTCCTCTACCTGTTCATCTGTTCCCTTGACATCCTCAGCTCAGCTTTCCAGCTCGTTGGAGGTAAATATTTAATCAAGCTATCTTTAGATGTTATGATGATGAATTAACTTGTAAACAGCTGGCTTCTTTTTCCTGCGGACTTTGCAATTGTAAGAGTAATATGAGGAACTCAGTGTTAAAAGCACATTTTTTACTAATAAGAAGTGTATATCATGGCAGTGTTGGTCAGGTGACACAAACAGCACCTTGAGGTGCACGAAAGTAAAGAAAATAAAAGCCCTCCTGAGTTTTACTGTTTTCATCAGTGCCTTTCTATGGTATTCTCTGCTTTCCCTGCTGGCATTAATGCACAACTGCTGAAGTCTTCACATGCTAATGCAAAATGGCACATTGTGATTTATGTGCTATCCATATGTACACACACTCTGGTGCTCATTTTGTCCAGGTAAAGCAGCTGGTGACATCTTTCAGGACAATTCAGTTTTGTCAAACCCCCTTGCTGGTCTGGTCATTGGTGTTCTGGTCACCCTGCTGGTCCAGAGCTCATCCACGTCTTCCTCCATAGTTGTCAGTATGGTTTCTTCTGGATGTGAGCATGATCCACACACACACACACACACACACACACACATGCACGCACGCACTCACGCAATCTATGCACAGATTATGCATTCATGACGAATGATGATGGTGGAGGTGTGGAGGAGAGAGAGGACAGATACTGAAATGAGATTTTGTGCTTTGGCAGTGCTAACAGTCCAGCTGGCTGTTCCCATCATCATGGGCACCAACATTGGCACTTCTGTAACCAACACACTTGTTGCCATGACGCAGGCTGGTGAACGAAGCACATTTCGCAGGTAACTAGACAGTCTTCCTTCTGACCTGTGATGTCTGTTTTTCTGAAAGCACACTAATGACATCCCAAGAACACTGTGTTGTTGATAATAATGTAGGGAAGTGCTGTTGAATGAAAGAAGTGTGTGCAGTTGCAAATTAAAAATTTAAGTATTTTTTTAAGTTTACATCATAAACATTTTACAGTGAGACTGCTCTCCTAAAACATGTACATTTTCGATATGCTTATACTGTATATCCATTAAAAACTGATCAAAGCAAGTTTCATTATGATATGTAATTGTGTCGATGCATTCTTTGATACCACCAACAATGAAAATTGGGTGTCTTCAAATCTTTTTTTTTTTTCTTTCTTTTTTTATAATATTGCCAGGCATGAACAACTAGTGCTCCACTTAAGTTCCTCTATGCACAATCGGATCTGCTTTAGATGATATATGGATCGGGGAAATGAAAATATATCTTTTAAGGGAGTTTGTTAACAAAAAAGGATAAAGAGATGATGTTGATTCAGACCTTTTCTAGTAGATTTTTTGTATCTGTGAAAGGTGGGACATTATGTACTTTTTTAAATCATATCACTTATAACTCTCAAACTAACTCAAGTGCAGGATTACCCTTTCCGGGATGGTAGTGATAGAGGGATAAAAATTAGAAGTCACATTTTTCTTTTCTCACAATGTTCGTAGGGCGTTTGCTGGGGCAACGGTTCATGACTTCTTCAACTGGCTTTCTGTACTGGTGCTGCTGCCTTTAGAGGTTGCCAGTGGTTATTTGTATGTGGTCACCAAGCTCATCATTGATTCCTTCAAAATTGAGAGCGGAGAGGCCCCTGACCTGTTGAATGTGATCACCGATGTCCTCACTGATTCAATCATACAGGTGAATTTCATTTAAGCACATTGAAAGTACATATTTTACTTTAGATCAGACACCCCACCTTTTTCTGGAGATGATTTTTCTAATGTTGTCACATTGGACTTCACTCTCTTCTGAAAACCATGTCTTCTCTGTTAAAAATGTGGACAACAGTGTCTTCAGGTGATTGTTCTTTAGATATACATGAACTGCACTTGGAACTTCTTTTCTCACCTAAGCATAAAACCTTTGAAATGCTTCCACGGAAGACTGGTTCATCTGTTAAAGAGGGAACCAATGAACTTTGAATAAGATCTGAATAAAGGTGTGGATACTTCACAGACTTTAATGGAATACATATTTAATGGAAGCAGAATTTGATTATTCTGAATTTTGTTGTTCATAAATATAAGTTACCATTACACATCGTCTTCATAATCAACACACACACCTGATCGTTCTGTCTCTTTCCTTCTGAATCAGTTGGATGAGTCTGTCATTACTGGGATTGCTACTGGAGACCCAGAAGCCAGAAATAAGAGTCTCATCAAGAAGTGGTGCCAAACTTTCACCAATACAGTAAGATAAGTCATGTCAGCTATGTATGATTATCAGATATTGATAAACCTCAAGGAGCATTGACATCTTTATTGTCTTTGTGTTTCAGACCTTAATGAATGTCACAGTTCCTGGCCCAGAGAACTGCACTTCTCCATCTTTTTGCTGGTTTGATGGCAACTACACCTTTACCCTGAAGAACATTTCTGAAACATACAATGTAAAGAAATGTGAGACAAGTATCTTCTTTTATTATCAGGATGGGCTGCCAACAACAAAATCTGAATATTGAAGAAATGTTGAATATTCCCATCATAAGTGCATTTTTTTTGTTTTAGTGAGGTACCTTTCATGGATGTTTTATAAAAGTTTTTATGCGTCCATTTTTCGGGTTTGAGAAATGAACTGTCAATAGAGGAGCAACCAGAACGCTGCATATAGCAGCATATAGCAGCACCAACAACTGTTTTACTTGTAAAGATGTAATTTAATATTTTCAATGTTTTGGGAAGCTATTTGCCTTCAAATTACCAATTGAAATGAATCTCCAGCACTAACAGCGTAATTTTATGCGGACAACACACTGAAACGATTATAGCTGTTTCTGTGTGGCTGCAGGTACTCATCTCTTTGTGAATGTGAATCTGTCTGATCTGGCCGTTGGACTGATCCTGCTGGCTCTTTCTCTTCTGGTGCTTTGCTCCTGCCTAATCCTCATCGTCAAATTACTCAACTCCATGCTGAAGGGGCAGGTCGCAGGTGTCATCAAAAAAGTCATTAACACCGGTGAGCAGCAGTTCACTAGTCCAAGCCTGCAATAAACTAGAACTAGCACTGTATTTTCAAAGGCAATAAATGTGGATATAATTCGCTGTGATTAGTAATGTTAAGAATGGATAATTTGTGTTTGTGTTTGCAGACTTCCCATTTCCCTTTGGTTGGGTCACAGGTTACATTGCCATTTTAGTTGGCGCTGGAATGACCTTCATTGTCCAGAGTAGTTCGGTTTTCACATCTGCAATTACCCCACTTGTTGGTGAGAACATCCATCCATCCATACATACATACATCTATACATCCATACATCTCATAAATAAATATTTTTAATTTTGTTTTGGTTACTAATATAGGAAACAGATCAACTTCACTTTTCTGCTGACTTTTTCTTGCTTCATCTTTAATCAGCAAGACGAATTTTACTGATATAAATGAAATATTTCTGTTTTTTGCAAAATCACACATAGAAAGTAATGATAGATAAAGAGACGAGGAGACAGTGTGAAATGTACATATATTCTCAACAATGTCCTGTTTTTTTGAATAGGTATTGGTGTCATCAGTATTGAAAGAGCATACCCATTGTCTCTGGGTGCAAATATTGGCACAACGACTACTGCCATACTGGCAGCTATGGCTAGTCCTGGTGAGAGACTGGCCAATGCTCTACAGGTCAGTCATTTATCTAAAGGCACAGAAAAACAACAAACAATAACAGGAAAATATGTGGATACTGCTTTCCACTTTGTCTTGGTTGTTTAAAGACAATTACTTAGTAATGTGGATAATCATGGGGAGAATAGAAATTAGTATAGTTTTTAGTATTTCCATATACTTTTTAATTGTATTTTTTTAAAAATGTAAACATACGGATGATCACCAAAGCTCTATCTGAAAACTGTAAATAGATAACTAAATCGCTACCAACATGTTGTTTTTTAGAAAATAAATTATACTATGTGAGAGAATTCCAATCTTTTATATTATAAGTTAAACAATAATTGATGCATTTCAGTAACATTTTGTGGATGATTGTTCTAGATTGCTCTTGTACACTTCCTCTTCAACATCTCTGGCATCATTCTATGGTACCCAATTCCCTTCACCCGCATCCCCATCCGGCTGTCCAAAGGCCTGGGCAACATCACTGCTTCCTATCGCTGGTTTGCTGTTGTCTACATCATCTGCTGCTTCTTTGTTTTACCGCTCTTCGTCTTCAGTCTGTCGCTCGCCGGCTGGCAGGTCCTGGTAGGTGTCGGTGTTCCTCTGGTGCTCATGCTGATCATCATCACAGTGATCAACATGCTGCAGAAATGGAAACCTGAGGTTCTGCCTTCACAATTGAGATCCTGGGACTTCCTCCCACTCTGGGCTCACTCCCTAGCTCCCTGGGACAAAGTAGTTGGTGTGATTACAGCCAAATGTTGTTGCTGCTGCAAATGTTGCCACATTGCTGTCGAGCAAACAGAACACAGTGAAAAAGAGGCTGTGGAAAACAACAAGAAATCACATACAGAGGTGTACGATAACCTTGCAATGAGTGCAGCGATGGAGGTGGAAAATGAGATTAAGATTGAGCAGGAGATTCTGAAAATAACCAGGCTTTGAGATTTTATATCTATGATGTAAAGTAGTGCAAACCAAATACATTCAGATGATACTTTCAAATTTGAATAATAATTTTTTTCATAATTTTTGAAGATTCTTTCAAGAAATCATTTCATGAAATGGAAAGAAGAATTCCAACTCTCAGCATATAAAGCACAAGCGATTTTGGAATCATGTATTAATGCACTCACAATAAGACCATGAAATACGTTTGAACTGCAAATATGTAGATTTTGTGTATATGAGAAATCAACAGTGTGGATTTTGAATAATTGTAGTGTAAGAAAATATAAGGTAAATAACACATTTCTAATTGTGTAATTTACAGTCAAGTGAGGCTGAGAAAGGCCGACTGATTGAAAACGATTCAGTGTCAACAAATAAAATGCTTGATTTTTAAAAAATATTATGTATATTATATATGTATTCTTTTAGTAAGCAGTAAGCATGGTGTAATGATTGACCTTGTAGGAATACATTTGCAGCAGACTTTAAAGATAAGACTGGCATTATCTTTTATTTTCAAAGTATTCCATAGAGAAAAAAATTACTCCATGTCTAAACACACTGTAACTTTCATATAAATCATGAAAGCTAACAATTAAATAGTTCAGTTTTTTTATAGTTGGTCACACAGTTGTCAGTAGTTAATTTATATACAAAAAATTTGCAACAGCAAATATGCACTGCTTGGATTGTTTTAAAATTATGTTGAATGCTGGGGTTACAGACAGCAGTTCAAGCTTGAACTTGAATGCTCTAGAAAGTAAATCAAAAACTGTCACTTCTAACTCAATTTGGTACTGTGCAACAGTAAAATTAAGATCACCCACAACAAACAATGATGCAGATCTAGACCACACTATACATAGTCAAATAAACATAACATATGTGGGATTTTTTGCCTTACATTACAATTTATATGCTGTGTCTAAAGTACGGTAATTAGGACAATATTGATGGCAATCTTGAAAAATTATTCAACAACTACATTTTGTGTTGTAAGAGATATGTATAAGAAAATAAACACACTCTCTAACAAGCAAAAAAGGTTTCATCACAGTTTAAAGCTGTCCAATGTTATAAGTATCCGTTACTGAAGGAGAAGAACAATGCGAATATGTAAGAATTTGCATTTGGTGGGAAAACGCTATTTAGTTATATTACACTCTGAGTTGTTAAACTTAAGGTTCGTCATTGTACATAAATCATTTCTGTTTGAATTTTGCCTACAAACGCAACACGTTGTGATCAGATCCACAAAAAGCCTCATCAGCAGACAGAATGTTTGATTTGTCTGATTTCATCTTCTGCTTTCTACATGGAGCTCTCTGTGTATAGAAGACAATCTGAGCTTGTTATCACATCGTTTTAAGGTGTAAAAATTATTTTACAAATCAGAAATAAAATTGTATTCAAGGAATATATAGATTTCATTTAGATGAATGTGCATCTACATAAATACATTTTTAGCTTTTCATGGTAATTTGCTTGATGATGAATTTTATTCTGTGTCACTAATTAAAATCTCTTTGAAAGACTTTTCCTTCTTCTTCACTCACATTGCATAAACTATTAGGACTTCCATCCATCCATCCATCCATCTTCCACCGCTTATCCGGAATCGGGTCGCGGGCTATTAGGACTTATCATTTCAAATGTTCCCTTATTAGCGAAAACTTCGGACCTGATTATCAGCCTTATAGGAGGGTATTTATTGCTACCCTATCAGTGGTTTCTGAAGATTTTTCTGAGGATAAGAGGTGAGAATGAACAATTATGACACATGAGAAACTAGTCATAGAGTTCAGAGTCACGAATATGCTGTGTATTTCAAGACATCTTAAGTTTTATTAACATTGTTGTTGTTGGTATTCTATTTCTGTTTATTGTCTTTCATGGAATTGTGTGATGGTTGCTATGATTATTCATGAATTTCAACTATGAATGTCAAACGTGAATCTTAAACCTCTTCTTAAATTGTCAGTAATCGTTCACCAAATCGCTGCGACTGTCATACTGTCACGTCACAAAGTCATGTGCAAAGAACACGAGATGAATAATCAATATGTCAATAAAGGCTGCATGACTGGACCAAAGCTCATAAACAGTTTCCACACGGTTATCTGGTGCTTTTAACTACTAACTACATTTATGTATGCAGTCACATTATATTGGGGACCCTTCCTTTCATCATATTATTCAGCCAAGGTTTTGTGTTAATTCATGTGTATTTTACATTGAGATAGCATGTTACCTGGTTTTACTACACACACTACTTACTTATTAGACACTATCACAAGGTGAGGCCAAACATGCAATGGAAACGATAACAGCCTGAAACTGCTGAAACTACCACGGTATTTACAAAAAGAATGTGGCTGGTATGACAGACAGTGGCTTAATTTCTGAAGTCTAGCTCTTTAATTCATTTTTCAGCAAATTTAATCCTTGTATTGTTCAGAAGAGAACTTTAAAATCAGTGTGTAACACTAAATACATACAATAATACCAATACCAGTAAGGAATGATTTATGTAAATAGAAACATAGCATCAAACAAATATTTCAGAATGAAAACAATATGCAGAAAGTATTTTCTTTTCATTAAGCTCATGTTTCTGAGGTAGAATCTAAAATAAGAGATATCTTATTTCAGACCTAAATGATCTCATACAGTTGGCATATTTCCTGTTCAATAATTTACAGTCTTCCCAGTCTATAGTTAAATATTACATAATCACCAGTCAGGTTTGATAACAATACTGTGCTAAGTATTAATCTATCTGACATTAAATGGGTTTTTTGTTCAGGGCAGTAAGCATAGAGGGGCAAAAGAATAACATCAGCAGACATCTGCCCCCAATATGTACGACATACAATAGTTTGAAAATGTAAATGTAATCAAAGTTCAAGCAAAAAGGAACTGATTAGACCTGATGGAAAGAATATTCATCACCAAGCAACTTAAATGCTTTGAACATAAATTAAGCAAACTAAGGACACTGAGCCAAGGCCATTTGTGAGTAGATGCATTACACTGCGGATTATACAAACAACCAACCAACCAACCAACCCACCAACCAACCAAACAAACAAACAAACAAACAAACAGACAAAAAAGGCTCGTCAAAGAATTTCAAGAGAGGAAGTTTTTCTACAGCTTCTGTTAATAATGAATCTCCTGCCAAGTGCCCTCATTGATTGGTATCTCCATATGTGACAGATATGTGTTGCAACATCACCAGTTAGTAGGTGATTAAGGGAAAGGCACGCTTTTGTCTGTGCTGATACTATTTTCATACTTTCAATAATGGAACAAATTAATCTGTCTTTCGTGTTTTTGTCTGTTCTCTTTTGAATTCAATACTGAATTCAAATCCATTTTATTTCGTGTGCTTCAAGCAATCAAGGCTTGAGGTGATTTAATATTCTTTTTTCATCTCTATTATTTGGAAAACATTTTTATTCCTGCACAGAGATTGTTTGAATACACTGAAGCATAATGAGTTCTAAAAATCACAGCCAAATTACAGCTTTATTTTAATAAAGATTCAACTGCAAATAAAACGAAGCTAAAATCAGATATGCTGATCTCAACCATCCCACTTGCAAACAGTCACTACCAATATTGCACTTTGCATCAGCTGAGAACATGCAGTCAAATCAAACTTAATCAAATCAAATCAAGTCAAATCAAAATATTTTGTGCATCACTTCACACACAGCTTCCAAACATTTACCTTAGCACATCTGTTTGGCTATTTTTGAGAAGTTGAGAGAAAATTCAAATTCCTATAGTTTTGCTGTACATTTCCTGCTCATGCCAAGATCTCTCTCCCAAAGATTTTACTGAACACCACAAAGCCTGTTCATGTCTAAATGACTGTGGACTAATCTGTTGAACAACACTGCCATCCTGCGGCAAATATGAGAACAACTTTTGCATAGAGAAAATACCAGTAATACAGAAAAATACTGTAAAAAATACTATACTGTTTGATTAAGGCAGCGAGGCTGAGCATGCTGGGAATTATTATACAGTATTTGTATAATATATGTTAATCTATAAAAGAAAAAGAAATTTTAACTCAAGAAACATATTAATACAAAATAATTTTAAAAATTAACCACATTTTACAATAGAATTTGTTTTGAAGTTAATGAACTCCCAGAATATTCTAACAACAACTTTCCTTTGTGAGTATTTTTATTGTCCTGAAAGACTTTTCTTACCATTTAGTTGAAAAACATTGTGTTCACTGAGTGATGAAAAATATTTTCAATGTGTTTTGAAGTTGCATTGTACCCATCAGCTACCTTCATAAGTAAAGTAGAAAATGTATTAAATTATAATTTTATTTAATTTTTTTTATCCTGTGTTGGCAGTGAATGCAATATTTTTTCAATCAGTTGCTTTGAAGACTAGAACATTTTTATTGTATATATTGCTGTTTCGAAAAAAAGCTTAAATGAAGCTAGCAGGAGATCTTCACATAATCAGAAATATTACTTAACACTAATTTATATCCGTTGGATATTTAAATGTTTGTTAAGTTCAGTACTACATCACCTTTAAAAGACTGAATTATACATATGTTACTTACAGCTTGTTTCAATCGGTGACATAAATATCAATATTGAATCTTTGAATGCATATTATTACTCCTGATGTCAGCGGTGAATGACGACAAAACAATAATTCAACATCAAAAAATAATTTATTTTCAAACCCAGAGGAAATTTGTGGTCACAGTTATGACATATTATTGCAGTTTTGATATGTATTTTACACTCACTGTACACTGCCACTATGATTACACTATGCAAAAACTACAGTCCTTCTATAAACTAATGACTCTATCCACTACTCGTGAGAAGTACTTTAACTTATTTGTCTTATGAGGGAAAAACCATATGAAAGTTCTCTCTCTTCTCTATCAACAAAGAATAAATTTGCACTTGTAGCACCATTCATTGTATTATGCTATGAATGTGAAGAATAACTTAATATTGTAGTGGTTACTACTTCACAGGCTTGTACCTCTCTGAAAGCCTAGCGGAGGTCTTTTCAAACAGGAGCACCATAACTGGTCACTTGTGCAAAGATTTGTGCCAAAAAAAAAAAAATTAAAAAAAAATCTCCATAGCATTGTAACACACTGTGTATATGTGTGTATGTGTTTGTGTGTGTTTGTGTGTGTGTGTGTGTGTGTGTGTCATTGTCTGCTCCTTCAGATTTAGGGCAATGTCATTCTATCAGAAAGTGACAGAAAACCGTTGCCGTGTGAATGAAAGAGGGGTCTTCAAAAGGGGACGGGTCCGTAGTAGGCGGTGTACGCAGCCACGATACCTGCAGTCTCTGCCATCTCGTCACAAGCGATGTTCGTCTCACATACTTCTCTCAGCCTGGATAGTAGAGCAGACAAAAGAGTTTAGGAGGCTTTTGATATTGCAGTAGCTGGTCAAGTGTGCCGTACACTTTGCCTTGTGAATCTCATTTGTTCAGTTTGAGTAAATAAGTGTACCTTTCCAGCTGCACAGGGGTGAGGTCTCCTTGAACAGCTCTTCTTCTTCGGAGGAGAGCAGAAGCCAGGTCTCTCTTCATAACCACATGAGATGCTGTTGGGACAAATATCACTGTCTCAGATCTGTTTTTTGCTTAACACCTGAACAGAAATGCAAAAATTTCATTTAATGTCATGCAAAGTTTTCTTACGGAAAGTAACATTTTGCATACCTTCATCACTGGCTGAGTCTGAGGCGTGGGAGTCAGACTCAGAAGAAGAGGACTCAGAGGATGTGGACTCAGAGGAAGATTCGGATGAGGACGAATCAGAAACGGCGCTGGAATCAGATGCTGCGGAGTCAGATTCAGAGGACGAGTCTGATTGGGACTCAGAAGAAGCAGAGGAATCAGAAGCGCTGGAAGAATAGGATGTATCAGCAGCCGTGCCGTCAGTGGAGACATCGGTAGAGTCCACGGCGACCTCCGATTCATAATCTAAGGATCACAGAAGATGATATTTTTGTACAGACTGTGGGTACTTACATTATTCCAAAAAACTATTAAACATCACAACAATGATGCACAAGGTTTGTCCTCACCTCCCGTTGACCAGCACACTGACAGGGAAGCACAGATGAAGAGGAGCGTCAGAGTCTTCATGGTGTCTTTTAGGTGATTTCTTGCTCTAGACAAGATGCTTTGTTGATTTCTTGCCCTTCTTAGCTTTCCTTGGATGGCTTGCTTCTTACCCTGATTCCAGGTCAATATATACTGAAATCCACCTCCTCTGTCAGGCCAGACCCACATGAGGGGATTGCCCTCTGATTGGCTGGAGAATCAAATATCAATGCTTCCATTTGTCATCAAAGCTTTCCTTAACACCCACGCAGCCCTGGCATCAAGTCTAGAAACCCATTCAACTTTACACAAAGTTGCTTGGCCACAAACATTGCTGGCATTCAGTGGTACCTACAGTGTGTGGCTTATGTAAACATGCATGTATGCACATATATACAGTATGCAAACCTTTATTTGACTTAGGCTGGTGGGATTTCCCTTCTCCACAATGCACATGCATATACATAAACGGGTAACGCAAAAATACTTTGCATTTCTCCTTAAAGAGTTCATATGGCCCATATTCAATCTGAGTTACTGAATCTTAAAATAGTCAAACTCCTTGGCATTGGGGTGGATTTCTATTTTTCTCAGGTTTCCTTCAACAAAATTCGATTATTTCCCTGCCAATAATTTCCCGAAGTCTGACCATAAATCATTTTTATTTTTGTCTTGTTTACCAATCCATAGAAAGCCTTTAAGTTTCTTTGCCATTCATTGCTACAGTATAAATATTCTAAATAAAGTAAGCAAGTAAAAACCATGAAGTCTAGATAAGTGGCACAAATAATGTCTATAAACCGCCCTTAAAGTATGATTGGATTTTAAGCAGACTTGTTAACAGGGTTGCCTGTTTAAACTCGAGGGTGCCTTCTCTCCCCCCACTGTTATTTTATAACACTCCCTGCCCCAGATGTGATCTTCCACCACAACAGACCTCAAACTATAATCTGAGCTGAACCAAGCTACTAATCGGGTGACACAGTGCAGCAGTGAGACTCATTATGTGACAGAGCTTAATTAGAGTGTTGCAGTCCCACCAGAACCACAGTGAGTTGCTATTTGCAGAGCCCCGTTGGTCAATGCAACTCTTGGCTAGATTCAGGCATCGCCACGGCTTACCAACATCAGCCAGTGGCCCAAGAATCTTCCTCGCTTGTTGTATTTCAGCATATAGTATAAAATCCAGCTAAATATAGATAAACCCCCATGTCTTGGATGCATGGCATTGTGCATGTGGTTTTGGAAGCAGCTTTTTTGTTTGTGCAAAAACAGTATAAATGTGGATTCAGCTGTGGTTTTAGTTTTAAAATACAGTATTTGGAGACATCAACCAGGTTGTAAGTTGAAAACTGGACATTTATCCAGACGTATCAGCTCACATAAATATCTCTGAGGGCCCTGAACAGATTCATATAGCAAAAAATTCGATGCACTGTTGAATGACCCCTGGTTCTTAGTATTTCACTGTCTGGAGTTATTTCTGGTGTTTGGGTCTTGTCTTGGAAGATGTGCTATGTAATTGTAATGTCTGCTCCAGCATTCACTGCTAAAGAAACAGATGGAGAAAGCAATAGAAATGTTCCTGAATGGGAAGGAAATATGTCTAGGGAAACTTGATCAGTTTTGATGTTTGTTGTTGCAGACTCTTTTCGGTTTCCAGTTGGTTTGATTTGACACGTCTGTCTGTGTAGCACAAACTTGAAGACTTTTAAGGAAGAGGAGGACAGTTAAGGGTCATTTTGGATAATGACTACCATCAACTGCACAGAACATTGCTGGGACAAAGGAATTTGCTCACTAGTAGGATGACCCTTCGTAAATACACTAATGAGAGCCATAGCAAATATTTTCTGCCTGTGGCCATCAAACTGTACAAATCCTCACTCTGACAGTCATGCAGTGATGAGAAGGAATGAAGCGGACACAAAAATCTGTTTATATGTATGTTTATATATTTTTTTAATTTATTTCTTTATTTATTCCCAATTCTTTTAGTTCTTTATTCTAAATTGTTTTTTTTTTAAATCTTATTCTGACTTTTTTGTGGCACTTCTGGAGCTGTGCAGCTGAAACAAAAAAAAACCCCAATTGATTCTTATTCATATTTATCAGCATAAGAATGTTTTCATTGTGCAATAGCCTCAAACTCTTTTAAAAATATTTCAGTAACACATTATAATACATAAGAATCTATGGGTAAGTATGTGCATGCTTCAGTAAGTATGTGCATCATCTCAGCAAAGTCTTACATACGTGACATGGAATGAATGCTTGTACAGAATTTCATAAAAGGTAATGTAGTTAAGGTGTGGTTCTTAGAAGTTATTAATACTGTATATTGGATTCATGGGTTCAGTAACTAATTTCCACCGGTGACTGTTTTCACAATGGTGTTCAGGAAGGATTGACAGACGGACTTTGTTATATGGTGCAAAGATAACTTTATCAGCCCTACTCATGTGCTTCTGGTGGGCTACTGCCGTATATATATATATAGTGCATAAAGTCATTGAAAGGGAATAAAACTGTAAAACGTGACAATTTGTTTGAATTCCTTCAGATGCCCATAGACTGATAGAACATGAAGCAGTAGCTATGACAGCACTCGAAGTATAAAGTATGGATGTTGATGCAGGGAAGCTCTAAAGAAATTCCAAAGTGAAGGTACTCCGCTCATTCATACTTCATAATTAGAGTATGAATTCTTGATCTATGGCTCTTGCAATTAGGGAATTAACCATCATAATGAGGCCAGTCCATTCATGTATCAAAGTGGCATCATGCCAGCATGTAATAAAAAATGTGGATATACTGTAAAATGAAACTCCAATAAAAAGACCCACAGCATGAATGTGTCCTCATGTTTGGACAAAGCCTGCAGAAGAGAGCTGCTGTGCTGTGTGAACCTAAAACGTTCCATATATAATGTATACAAAAATGACTTTGTGCTATAAAACTGCGTTTTAGTCAGTACGTTGCACAGCGATGGTACAGTAGGCACAAGCCAACCCACTCATTTTAATTCCCAGTTCTTACACCTAAAAAGGAACAGCATGGCAAACCACAGTGTTTCAGATCTACTACACGGATCCACAGCAGAACTACATGGTTTGCTTTTCAATCTGAAAACTTAAAAAAGTAAACACATGAGAGAAAATAAATGGTTACATCAAGCTGTTATAGAAAATAGAATTTCTAGTCACATACAATCCTTAGTGTTGGAATTTTTTCAAAAATACCTACTGAATAATATTTACAGTGAGTAAATTTAGCATCACTTTTTACATTTTTTTCCTCATAGGTTCTCAGAATTATAGGCCAGCCTTATTTTGGAAGTGTTTAAGCTGTTTGTACTCACCCCTTCCCTGCTCGCATTACCATCACATCAAGCTTAAAGCTATTCAGTCTTTGTAATTTTACAGACTGTGTCATTAAACACGAGCTGAAGGAAAACATGTATATGTTGACGTAATCAAAACATTATGTACAATGCTTCGTGATCAATTACGTTTTCAGTTAGAATGTTATTGACACCCATGCTTCCTTTACATTCGATCATTATATTTCCGTGTCTCAGACTGAAGGTACACACACTCTGTATATTTCCATCTGGTCTCTGACAGACACACCTGCCAGGCTTTCCCAATGCTGGCGGATCCCATCTGCTCGGCGGTGTAGCACCACTATTTATACTGATCCCAGGCTGGGCTTAAATTCCTCTGTAGCTTGAGGAAATATATTTGGGGTAGACCCAAACTGTTTTGCGCTTGATATTTACAGACCATGTGTTATTTGAGAGCTTTATTTCCTTTATTGCTAAATGCCCCTTCTTAAATACATATTTTTAGCTCAATATATATATTTTTGTGGAACCCTTGGACTCCCAGGCCCTGCATTTTACTCTGTGTGATTGCTACATCAATTCATTTCTGTTATTTTGTGTAGAGGATGTTTTTTTCACTTTATTTACAACACATGCGTATCCAGGGTGACTCATTTGAGACATTACTGCACCTCGATTGTCATTTCTTCTCTGTGGGATCTCTGTCACTCTCTCTGAGGTCGGTGTCTTGTGGTTATGGCAATAACTTTAGTGGACAGACTAACAAACTCTTGTAGCAATTTGTGGCCAGAGACCTGTGGTCTGCTAACCAGACCGCAGACGGGCTCACTTCGGAGTAAACAGACAAAACACAACACAGGACTGTAACGGACACATGAAAACTCTCTTCTGCATGAAGAAGAAACAGTTCAAGACGTGGCTAAACTGTTACGACAGACAAATTCACACAGGAGCTGTTGTTTATGTCCCATTTTATTCAACATTTATTTATTATTTTATATTTATTGTGTTTGTTCTATGAGTGCTACAGCTCTGTTTTGGCTTCTGCACCTGCCTGCTTCACTTCCTGAAAAAGATTTTTTTGAAAATGTGAAAAAATGAAAATGTGAAAATGTGACATTCAGCAGACAATGCAGCACAGTTGGAACGGCTGAAACTTGAATCGGGATTACCTCAAGATTATCAATTCAGTGATTCACACGCACAGACATACATTTGAGGATTGGACTGTAATTCCATAATAGAAAAGTTCAAAATGTGTATTAAATAATTTATGTCCATATAGCAATTTAAGTTATTGTTTGATGTTTGAGTTTGGCTTTGCTTCATTTCTTGTTTTATTTTGGAAACATTTTCAATCATTTTACCCTTAAAAGCAGACAAATTCACACAGAAAGTTTAAGGAGTTACCAATGATTCAAGGACCAGTGTTCCTTCAATGTTACACTTCTTTTCACAGAATGTCCATCTATGATGGAGTGCAGTGACTTATTTGTGCAATAATAACTGCTCACCTTCAGATCTCCTCGTAGGAAGGACTTGCAGAACTCTCTGACTTGTTCAGTAGAAATCTCTTGCTCAGGCAGGAGCCACTTCATGTCAGAGTTACCATCATAAATACCAACCCGTGGCAGGTCCTGAGACTTGAGTCCAAAGTAACCCAGTGACCGGGAGTTGGACTTCACTGCTCCATTAATCAGCACAAACAGAAACTGGAAAGCCGTTTTCACTTAAATTTAACTCATTATTATGAACCACAAATGTAAAAATGTAAAATCACTTAGATGCATTTCACTCCTCTTCTTCTCCTTTTGGCTTTTCCCTTCAGGGGTCGCCACAGCGAATCAATTACCTCCATTTAACCCTGTCTTTTGCATCTTCTTCTCTCACACCAACCACCTTCATGTCCTCTTTCACTACATCCATAAACCTCCTCTTTGGTCTTCCTCTAGGCCTCCTGCCTGGTAGTTCCATACTCAGCATCCTTCTACCAATATATTCACTATCTCTCCTCTGGACATGTCCAAACCATCTCAGTCTGGCCTCTCTGACTTTATCTCCAAAACCTCTAACATGTGCTGTCCCTCTGATGTACTCATTCCTGATCCTATCCTTCCTGGTCACTCCCAAAGAGAACCTCAGCATCTTCATCTCTGCTACCTCCAGCTCTGTCTCCTGTCTTTTCCTCAGTGACACTGTCTCTAGACCAAACAACATCGCTGGTCTCACCACAGTTTTGTACACCTTTCCTTTCATTGTAGCTGAAACTCTTCTATCACACCTGACACTTTTCTCCACCTGTTCCATCCTGCCTGCACACGTTTCTTCACCACTTTTCCACACTCTCCATTGCTCTGGACTGTTGACCCTAAGTACTTAAAATCCTCCACCTTCTTGATCTCTTCTCCCTGTAACCTCACTCTTCCACCTTGGTCCCTCTCATTCACACACATGTACTCTGTCTTACTGCGGCTAACCTTCATTCCTCTCCTTCCCAGGACAAACCTCCACCTCTCTAGCTTCTCCTCCACCTCTTCCCTACTCTCACTGCAGATCACAATGTCATCTGCAAACATCATAGTCCATGGAGATTCCTGTCTAACCTCGTCTGTCAGCCTGTCCATCACCATAGCGTTACAAGAAAGGGCTCAGAAATGATCCCTGATGCAGTCCCACCTCCACCTTGAACTCCTCTGTCACACCTACAGCACACCTCACCACTGTCTTACAGTCCTCATACATGTCCTGCACCGCTCTAACATACTTCTCTGCCACTCCAGACTTCCTCATACAATACCACAGTTCCTCTCTGGGCACCCTGTCATAAGCTTTCTCCAGATCTACAAAAACACAATGCAGCTCCCTCTGGCCTTCTCTGTACTTCTCTATCAACATCCTCAAAGCAAATACTGCATCTGTAGTACTCTTTTTTGGCATGAAACCATACTGCTGTTCACAAATGCACACTTCTGCCCTTAGTCTAGCTTCAACTACTCTTTCCCATAACTTCATTGTATGACTCACAGCTTTATTCCTCTGTAGTTGCCACAACTCTGCACACCTCCCTTGTTCTTAAAAATGGGCACCAGCACACTTCTCCATTTCTCAGGCATCTTCTCACTATCTAAGATTCAAATCATACTGCAATTTAGAATTAAAACCAATCATGGGTGAAGTCAGTTACTAAATTTGCTCACCTTGCCTATGAACTCGGGGGCCAGAGCTCCCAGTCGAGCCTTGAGCTCAGAATATTCTTTAGTGCCTTTGTTGACAAAGAGCAGGAGGTGTGACTTCACCTCCGAGTTGAACAGACCCACAGCTGTCTGAGAAGGAAGATCAAAACCAAAAGAAGAAAACAGCAAAACCAAGAATAAGAGCACAGACGGGACACGCTACAATCCCACTGGTCACTCACAATGTCTTCGGTCAGAAGTCTCTCACTGCTTTCTAATCCATCCTCCTTTAAAATTTTAGAATTATATTTTTTACTTTTTGTGCTTAAATTAATGTGTCTTCATACTTTTCCTCCATTGATACTTTGCACAATTTTATTTATTTAAATTAATACTCTCAGATAATTCTGAATATTTATTGTCGTCTGTTTAAATGAAATGAACAATATGATGACAAAATGACATAAAGCCAGAAAGCAAGAAAATCCAATAAAGTGCAAATCCAAAGTTAGAAATTTGTTCCTTTTATATTATTTTCTCATATTTATCAAAATTTATATTTGAATGGGATGCCATAGGAATGGCATTTTGACAGACGGCTATAGTAAAACATTTAAATGATAGGATTGAAAACACAAGTTGAGCTCACCACTTGGTTGTACTCTGTGATATATCGGACCTCGTTGGTGGTGATGAAGTTTACAAGACCATCAGCTTCTAGTTTCTTGACCTTGGCAAGAACGAGGTCCTCTCGATGATTGTCAGCCTAAATGACATAAATACATAACATGAACATTTCATATTAAAAATTTAGAAGACGCTTTACACCGATGACATAATGCGCTCTCATGGTGTGTAGATTACCTTTCTGAAAAGGGAAATGGTGTCTGAGGAGAGGCCATAGTCGGCCCACACTTCTTTCATGGTGCAAATGGCAACGGGGACAGAATCAACTCGCTTCGCTGCAGCAACAAGTTCCTGGTAGCCGCTGCTATCCTCTCCCTGAGACACAAAAAGAAGAGAATGACAGTGGGAGGTTGTTTGATCTATAAATTATCTTACTGTGCTCACACACTTTAAAAATGTCTTTATTTCTGACACTTCTTCATCATTTTACGCTATGAAATGTCTTTGATATAATTGGAGGACAAGTGTCCGTGATTATGCATTGAGAAAGGTGAGAAATGGAAGACCTCTAGGTAATTCAGATTTAGTTTAAATTTGATGCTATGGCTACTCTATGCCACATTTCTGTATCACATCTCATAGTAGTTACATCCATCTGAAAGCTTCAGAACGTAATTTAATGACAAAATTGGGATCTTATTTGTAAAATATAAAAAATCATAAAGATCATGCATTGCTGTTGTTCAATAATTCTGTGTGCAGTAGTTTAGGACCTATGCTAAGAATATAATGAAACTAAATTGTTACCTGTAAAAAACATCACATTGTATTATACCTCATAAAATTATACTTTTTCTTCAATTTACTCTTAACCTCTATTTTTTATGTATTTTATTTTGGGCTTTACTTTATTTATATTCTTTATTTACACAGCTTCATTTTGCAACGAATAAACGTTTGTTTTGTTTAACCTTATTTTCGCTTGACCGTGGAAGCAGAATTGAGCAAAAAAGAAGACCCATATAAAAACTTGGAATATTTATTTATTTTTCAAAATGATTTCTTCACTCTCCACCACTACCATCCACATCAGGGGCTGAACTGTCCTTTTACAATCATTTTTCCTTATATTTTATAAAGTAGGGTGAAGAGTTCAGGAAACAGAACTCAAGCCTGGCTCAAGAGAAAGTCTTTCATGTCTATTTGTGTCATAGCTTTGGCAATCGATTTGATTATTTTGAAGTCTGTAATATGTGTTCACCCCAGTGAGTCACAGCACCAATAGTTTTGGTCCCTTTCACGGTTCAACAAAACAGTTCAACTAAACATTATCTTCATGTCTTTTCCTTTTCCAATTCTCCTCACTTGAACCTTCTCCTTGAATGAATTTGTTTACATGAGGGTCAATGGAGCCAATCCCATAACTCTTCAGATACATGCATTTCCTGTCAGAAACCAGCATTCTTCCCCCACACGAGTCTAGCCAAAAAGCTCGCCTTGGTGGCCCAGTCAGCCGCACTCTGTCCACACAGACAAGTTCTGCCAAAGGTGTGGCCACAGAAAACACATTCCTACTCAGAATCTGTTTGTGACAACATCACCAATGCCACGATGCAAGCAAATCTGTATTTTTTGAGGCTACGCAGTCTGACTCTCAGATCATTTGTCTGATCACGTCTGGTTCGCCGCATTTATGTGAGCAATGTGAACTGAGCCATAAAACAGGCCCTGTTTCCTTGTTTAAAAGATGTCTGCAGGCTTATTTGAGAAGATGGTTGAGACTCTTTTTCTCTTTATGCTACGTGTTCTCTGACCTCCAGGAATCCAACGACCACCAGTTCAGCAGAGTCAATGAAGGCTTCGGTAGCTTTGGTGTCAATCAGCTTGAAAAGGCCAATATCTACGAGAGAAAGACACAAGATGAACAGTTACACATAGTTTGCACTTTGCAGTCCTTTTTTTGTGAATATTAAAAGTTTATGACCAGGCTTTTTGTTCTGTTCCCCAAGACAAAACTGAATGCTAATGTGAGCATGCCTGCATCCTCGCCATGAAAGCAGTAACATCCTGCAAAAGAGTTTTCTTATGTCCATTGTCTTAGTGGAGAACATTAACATGCTAACATTTGCAAGGGGATGTTAGTTGTTCAGAGTTATCCAATGGCACTTTCATCATTTCATTCATTTTATTAGCATCACTTGAAACATTAGACACCACCATGTCTAGACTCCATGATAAAATGTATCTTGCTGCTTCTCAGGGCAGATAATTATCAATCATCCAATCTCCCTGAAACGTGTAAGTGCCAAAAGAACTTTATGCATGACTTAACTCACAAATATCAGCTACTGTAATGAACAGTTGTCTTCTACTCGTGACTGAAATGCCAGCTAACTTTACAACTTTACGTTCTCATGTCTTGAGCACAAGTCTCTCATCCATCAACAAATGAATGCTTCCATCTGTGCAGTTATGTGGGTGGTGGATGTAGTTGTTCGAAGAAAAAAATGTTAAATATAAAACAGTTTACATCAAAGTCTATGGATTATTGAAAGAAACCAGGTTGTGATTTCTGGAGTCGTTTCAGATTTACTGTAGTGCTTTGGTACTTTGAGCATCATAAAACATGTACTACAATCTAAATGAATGTATAGCATTGCAAAGAAGAGGAAAATGTAGTTTTTCCAACAAATTTACAGACTCTTGAGTAATGCAATTATAAAACACTGTACACAATTTCATGGCAAGTGAAAATGGTGAATATTGGATCAACTGACCAACAGAACAGACATGACTCAGGCTTCATTTTAGCAGAAGTGCGAGGCTTTGTTTAAATATATTGCCCAATCTATTATTGATTTTTCAAATTGAAAGCAAAGAGGAGAACAATGGAATTAAAGCACCATGACACCATGCTGAAATCAATTTACCTTCCTCTGTGGCAACGACTGAAGAAATCAGGATCGAGTAAAACACAGCGATCAGCATGTTTGAAAGAATTCAGCTGACACGCAGTGAGGTAAGAGAAACAAACTGGGCGAAGCCTGTATTTTGTAGCCGTCACCTCTGCTGTATCTTAGAGACCACAACGGTACAACATGGCAGATGTCTGCCACATCTGCAACTTACTTGTATGTGATTGGAGGCTTCCTGGGAACCAGTCAGGTGCAATTGATAAGCAGGTTTGATGGGAGATTGAACTACGTGTCACTGCGCAACAGACATGTGGGAGTGTGTGTCTGAACTATGGTGGCTGTCTGAGGCTGAATGTGAGCCCTCTGGTGTATTAGCTCTGCACATCAGCAGCATTGTTGAAACACAAAAAAAAAATCTGCTGTTTGTTACATATATTTGTAGTAGGTGGGAGACTCTGCTGATATAGTATTCAGAGTAATGCTCTAAGCAGGCTGTGACTGCCCAATGAGACCTGTTGTGGACCTGTTGTGGTCCTTCTAACTATTAACTGGGCTGCATTTCTGTACATTCACCACAGGAGGGACACAGCTTCCACCAAAATCACTTATGAATCAACTTGTAAGTGTTGCCTTTCAGAAGGCTTCCTTTAGTTTTTATACATGTACGTACAGAAATATTCACATATAGGATTAATTAAATTTCTAAGAATTTCAAAAGTGTGAGCCAAGAAAAGAAAAACAAATACAACAAATACTTTCACAGACTTACAGCAGCTCCACCAACAACCACAGAAATGTATCTTTCAAGTTGTTGAAAGCACACCTAAATTCTCCAGATTGATTTATGTTAATTTGTAACGGCAGCATAGCAAATATTACACTTTGTAAGAGGTTTTATGTTTTAATCAGTTAATATGAACATTTTTCCACTAAAAGAAGGTCTCTTGAAAAAAAATGCAGGGAAGACACATTATGGTCAGGCCCATTTTGGTCAGCCACAGAACAGAAAAAAACATATGCAGGAGAATACAGTTTGAATCCTGTGAACATTTTTCATGCCTGAATGAACTCAAAATCATTCCATTCTGTGTGGGAATGCGAGGCGATGAAGCATATTGGGTGAGAGGCCAGGGTTCGCCCTGGACACGTCGTTAGTTTATTGCAGGGCCACACATAGAGAAGCAAACACTAAATCACACTCATATTCAAGTCTGTAGACAATGTTGGGTCGCATACCTTTTTGATAGCAAAAGGAAGCTGGAAAACCCACAGTTGACCAACACAGATGTGAGAACTTGCAAAGATCACAAACAGCAGTGTGGATTATTTTACAGGTGGTAGATGCGTATTTCTGAAAGAAAAAAAAAAAGGAAACAAATCTCTACATAAAAACCTGTTTGGATGAAAAACAAGTTATTAGAAATCTAGTCACAAAATCCATTTTGGATAAATGGTTGTGCGTCATGTGAATATCTCTTTTGTCTAGGTCTCTATTAATGCATCACTTTTCCTCCCTTCTCATTTTGAAATGGGCCAAGTTGACATTCCCTCTGAACATGACTCTCTCATTCATTCTTTTCAGTCATTTCTCTCAAAACACTTTTTTTCTTATCGGGATCTGCTTACCAATTATTTCATCTTATCAAAATATACAGTATGTACAGTATTACCTGCGCACTCAGGGACCCTGGAAATAAATCCTTTACCTGTTTCATAATTAGTTACTTGTTATTTCCTTGTGTGTGATTTTCAGATTTAACAATATTTTCTGCTCCCTAACTTGTCTCACATTCTGATATTCAAACTGCACACATTTTACAAACTCTTCCCACTCAAGCACAAACTCCTTTTAAAACATCAAATAAGATTGTGCAACACTGCTAAACACTAATCCACTATGCCAATCCAAGCTATTTCTTGTAATTCTAAAAATATTAAATAGTTAAAAGTTTTTTATACAGTAAAAGTATTTTGTTACGCCTTTATTCAGCCTCAGCTCTGTTTTGGGGTCCCGACCTCTAGCCTGATGACTTTGTTGTCACATTGTGGTGACTTTTAATCTTTTTTCAGGCTGAATTAAAATGGTATAGATTTTGTTGCAACTCTCCATCTCATCATGCTATGTAATAAGTTTTTTTGTCATATTCACCAGTGACAGTTGGAGGGTGTTACGTGATCCCTGAAGTTTATTTATTTGTTTGTCCATAAATTTTGATAAAACCTTGTATACGGTTGGATTTGGTTGTAAGAAACAGTTTCTTAAGGGTTATTTTTGGGGCTCATCTGGGTATGGATACAGCTTGTGGATCATGTTTTCCATCTTTCTTTAACATTATAAGAATAACTGGCAGAATAGTTACTCTGCCAATTTCTTGTGTCAAAAATATTTCTAATTGTTCAGGTTCGAGAGATATGTATGTACCGGTAGTTGGTTTCATTTTGGAACTTCAAAAAAAAAAAAAGTTATTTACATCAAACATTAAATAGAAATGAAAGAACCTCATAAATTTAAATTTTGTCAAATTTCAGACAATTAGTGATAATCCTCATTCTATTGACACGATGACTGTCATCTGTCCTCTGTCTACTCTGCACCAGTTGAAAATGATTTTGGAGGTCACTTGGATATAGAAGCACACAGATGGTCTGTCACATAGGATCACGTCAGCCTCATTCTGGACTTTTAAATGAATACAACAGAAATGTTTTATCACTCAATACACACATAGGATTATGTTAAAATAAATTAAATTGTGTGTTGTTTTAAAAATGTAAGTTGACTTATCAATTCAGGATTGTACCAGTCACGCACCTGGAGTTCTACAGACACCGTTGATCCATCATTCACTTCTTGGCATCTTTTGAGCATGTATTAAACATGAAAAGAAAACAAACACATTCTCTATAATTTCAGGAAAGGAATGGTGACTTTCAGTTTCACATGGGACAAATGTAGTGAACTGATGTCCTGAGAGTTTTTTTTTTTTAATTTCTGCCAGATGTTAAATATATATTATTTAATGGAAGAATATTATTGAGGACATTTTCTACTTGTCTGTTTTTGAGTATGATAACATTAATAATACCAAGGGTTAGTTAAAGAGGGTTTTGTCTAACTTCACACGTAGAAAGAGAGAGTTTAGTTTAGTTGTGAGAATAGCGATGTAACACGGGTAAACCCTAAGCTTATGGATTACTGGTGATGTGAACAGTTTAAAGCTGTCACATTAGTTACACAATGTTTAACCCTGTTAGGATTGGACAGACTGTGAAGGTCTCACATGTGATATAAATCCTCAAACCCTGCTGAGCCAGGCCTAAAACTGCCAGCGGCAATTTCACAGAAGAAGAGAAGACCAGAAAAACAAACAAACAAACAAACAAACAAACAAACAAACAAACAAACAAACAATCAAATTAGCCAGTGGTCATGAAAATGAATCCATATGATTAAAAAGTAAAGCAAATTATGTGTACATAGACTTCTTCTCCTTTTCCTCATTTATTTCACAGTGGACTATTTATTCTGGTTGAATATTAATACAGTATGATGACTTTATGACTAATATGATTAATGATGAGCTAACGACAGAGCAAATCATAGTACAATAGGTAAGATGATAGGTTAGCAATGAATGTGTGTCACTGCGTGTCCAGGTGTGGATATCTGATATCTCAATAAACAGTCCCAGACAATGACGGAAGAACAGTTAAACTGAGAATGTGTGTGACTGACAGGCGGTTATGACGATGAACGACAACCCAAATGTGATACAAAAGGGTGAGCCTTCCCTGGAGCTTTGTTGTTGAGTTGCATTATGAGTAATGTAGGTGTCATGTGTCGACAGGAAAGAAAATGTGTGATTTGAAAAAGACTTGTCTGGTTGTACTGCATTGATTTAATTGTGTTGAACTTGTTGTTTTATCCATTATGACTCATAATGTAGGAAGAGTGCAATGCTAAATCTGTACAGCAATCTTTCGTTGACATAAGAATAATGATATATCAGTTAAAATGATTTCCACGTACAGAGATTCGTTCACATAGTACATAAACAACACGTGGGAGCTAGCAGGATAGTCTGGGCTAATAAAACACACACAGTACTTACTGTATCTAGCTACACTGACCTAGATGGACGGCTTACAGCCTGAAAGCTGCTCACCTGTCAGTTCCCATGTGTGCATGTTGAGGTTCTACACGGAGCTTTCAATATATTCCTCACCCTAACATATGTTTTTTAAATTTCATTTCAGCCTTGTGTTTGATGTTAGTGGGAATATTTGCAAAAATATTTTCTGTAACATTAATCAATGATTGGTGACATAAATCTGAAAAAAGCAACAACAACAACAACAACAACAACAAACAAGAAAAGCGGGGGATATAGAATTAACATGCTGCAGTCACGAACACGAGCTAACAAGTCACATCCCATTAGAGCTGCATTTTCAACAAGATACTAATCCGACCAGCATTAACTGTATGTCCCTGGAAGAAGTGACAATAACTGAAAGGAGTCATTATTTGTTTGATGTAAAGCTTGACCAAGCTGCTGTTTTTTTTTTTTTTCTTTTACGATAGTCAATTCAGTGTTCTCAACATGTGGCCTGCAAGTTGTTCAATTTTAAGTAAAGAGTACATGCATTGTTTACTGGTTCACTGGCACCAAAGCTGCTATAATTCTTTTTTTCTCATCTTCTCCAGATATTTGCTGCTCAATGTGAAGAAGCTTGTCGGTTTACCACGTGGCAATATTTCAAACATTTATTTTTTTACAAATTGAGTGGATAATGCTATTTTTTTTCTATGTACAATATATGTAAGTGTGTTGGCTGCAGCAGCAGCAGCAGAAGCATTTTTTTGTGTTCCTATCCATATTTTGCATTATATACTGTGTCTATTGCATGAGTCCAGAAAATAGTACAAAAGGCTAAACTACATTTATGTAATTGTTTTGGGGTTATAATTATTTTGCATTGAACATTAAATCATCAACATCAGTTGAACATTTGCGTAACATTTGGTGTTAATAACTAGAAAGACGCAAAGATCTCACATGTAAAATAGTCTTAGTTTATTGAATACTTTATATCTGCTAACAAAGAAAAATAGAACTGTAGACTAAAGAAATACATTCTCATAAAAATATATTTGAAATGTACACAAAGTGCATCTGTGAATGTTGTATTGGTAGATTTGAGGAGAAGAGGAAGACAACCAAAATGTGTTGAGACAACCAGATATAACAGATATCAAAGCCTCCTTCACAGTAAAAATTACTTCACACTTATTTACTTTGTGGAAGTTGCAAGATCAGGTCCAGAGCTGCTGTTGCTTCTTTTCAACAAAGACTGAGGAAAATCGCTGGAAAGTCAGGGCCAAGTAAAGCGCACCACACAGGACCCTTAACCAGAATAAGCTGTCTCTTCTTATGTCTTCTTCTCTGATCATGAAATGTTTTGTGGGGAATTCAAATATATGAGAGGAAATAGTGTCAATAGTGATAAATCGAGAGGAAAAGGAGTTAAATAATTCCATATTTTGCCAAGTCACTGAGCTCCATGTCACCGAAGGCTTCCCATGGGCAAATCACTGTGATGTCAGTGCCAAGACCTTCCATGCCAGGGATGTCGTCTCCAAATCTGAGTCCATAAGAAAATAAGAAAAAGATCTCATGAGTCCAAATTGAGACTTCCAGGGACATTTGTTTTAGGGACATGACTGCCTAAAATGGCAAATTAAATAAAAGACTTCCGTATGTCTCACCCCTTCTGGCCTGGCTTTGGCGCTTTGCTCTTGAATGTGCGAACGGTCCTCTGCTTGAATTTAGGGGGCACCTTCTTCTCAGCTGGAACTGCAACGGCTATGTCTGACATTTTGGCTAGTAGATGAAAGATAGAAGGATTTCAAATTTCATTTCTTTTTGCTACTTCTTTCTAGTAAATTCCCTCACTTATTGCCAAGTGCAACTTTATTTTTACTTTTTTAACGTTTTGAAAACAAATGTATGTTTGTATTTTTATAATGTAATAGAATTACTTAAATGTTCATATTAAAGCCTTTTAAAAATTCAATCTAAATTGCTTTAAATAGTTGGTCTACTGGAATTAACTGAAAAAAAAAAGCATGCCGGATTACAGAATTCAATAGTCTAACATTTAAAGAAGCATACACATCTCTCTGAAAAATTCTTGTAGTCCTCTTCAATAAAAATATGGATTTGTAAACCACTGATACAAAAAGTAAAACCATTGTTAAAGACTTCACTCAAATTTTTCATGTCAAATGCCAGAGTTTGTGAGTTTTTTTTGAGTCTCGGATTTCATTTTTCGTCCATTCTGTAGGCACTGAAAGTAAAATTTGAACCACTATTCCCAAAGAAGAAGTGGCGCGTGCTATCAAGACAGAATCATGTTGAGCTCCAGGTAACGGAGCTGAAATAATCACAGTTCATTCTCACCTTTTGCTGTGTTTTTCCGATGCTGGTCTGATGAAACTTGCTTATTTTTCACATGTGGGGCTCCTTAGTCTGATGGCTGTGCCCCTTTTAAAGTCCTCTGAGCTGATAATCCCTCCAAATGTTTATTCTCTCATTCTTTAATGTGCCAACTCTGCTCTGTCCAAATAGATAGGCTCAGACACAAATAGATACGAGATAGGATAAGGAAGTTATATTTATACAATGCATATTTTAAGGTAGGTATTTGTCAACCTGGAAATTTGAAGTTACCTTTAATGATGTATTTTATTGGTAGTAGTGAATGACAGTAGTGACGTTGAGACCACAAAAAAAAATCGAAAGAAAAGATATTCTCTGTCAATCTACCCTCCACTTGCCTCAGTATTTAACTAACACATACTGCCCCCTTCTGCATCATGAGTTTCTTAATTTCATTGTTTTTCAAACGAACTCTCTCTTTTCGTTTTGTTTTTGTCTGTTGTATCCCTTACCTTCATTAAAATCAATATGACGAGTGGGACTGGTTGGGTTGGAACCCAGAATTGGGGCCTTTCTGTTCCGTTTGTTTTTCTGGTTTAAACATCGGTGCCCTCAACCACCTGCTTCCATCCAGGGTGCAGAAATAAACATCATGGTAAAATGATGACTCTAACTCACTTGTATGTCAGGTATGTTTGATTTATGGTCCTGTGATGAACAGGTGACCCTCCAGTATGTCTGTCACAGACCATCAACACGATTAGGTACCGTTTGTATAAAAAATTTCAGATAGTCAGATTCTTAACTTTCAGTGCATATTCACTTGGTTTTTTCTTCTTCGTTTAATTTGTGTCAAAATAAGATCAGTTCCTTTTATCTAAAAACTTGATTGGTAAAGATCCTGATGTTTATTCTTTTGGTGAGAGACTGGAGGAGAGTCATTTGATAATGCGCTTTTAGCTTATTTGCAAGCAGACAATTCCTGACATAGCAAGCATGAGGATCTGATGCACGTTGTTTAAGAACAGCAACACCCTGAGCCTCATGCAGGTGATCGCTTACCGAGAAATAAGGAACGCTTAAGCATTCAGCTTTTAATCCCTCACCTCACGACATGCATCCAGGGTGAAGAGGGAAAATACGGTGTCAGCGAGTGCTGCCTTAAATGAACAGCTCTTAACCTTCACTGTTTTGTGTTTTTTGACTGACTGAATTTTCACCCAATTTTCACAGTCTATATTTCATTATTTTATTAAGATGTAAGAGATAAAATATATTAAGATGTGGCTCAAAAGCAATTAGTGGATATTTACTTTTATACCAAACTATTGTTTTCTTTAGCAAAAATAATTACAATCAACTGTTTGTTTTAGTCAAAGTCAACTTTATTGTCAAATGTACCATTTTTGCACGACATACAGCACAAATGAGATTGCAGTCCTCTCAGACCCACGGTGCAAGAAAAAAAGCATGCCGGATTACAAAATTCAATGGTCTAACATTTAAAGAAGTTTACACATCTCTCTGAAAAATTCTTGTAATCCTCTTTGATAAAAATATGGATTTGTAACCCACTGATACAAAAAGTAAAACCATTGTTAAAAACTTCTCTCAAATTCTTCATGTCAAATGCCAGAGTTTGTGAGTTTTTTTTGATAAAGCACAATTGTGACCTGACAGTATTGTTAATATCATGATTATTGTTAAAATCATGATATAATATTTTACGATTATATTTAATGTTAAGCAATCCAGACAATAATACTACACTAAAAATTCAAATACTATTTTAAAATCCAGACAATAATACTATATTAAAATAAAGGTCTAAAACCAATAAATGCATTTTAGGACATTCAGATGATTTCTTTCACACAGATGAGTTGTTATGTAAGGCGGTAAACATCTTCACATGGCATGACACATTACTGGTGACTTTTGAGACCCCTACTTAATCTAATAGGTCTAGCTAGCCAATTGGAGGCAGGGGTGTAAAAATACAGGACTGAAAATTATGGATGAGCATGTCAAGGGATTAGTGAGGGGACTATATAAGAAGAAAGCAGGACCACGACAAGAAAGACACAAACTGACCAGAGAAATATCAGAAGCATCTGACTGCAAAAACCAGGTAAGATCAATCTCTTCACCTTGAGACGTGTTGATAGAGTCCAGGTTAGAGTGTTTGTAGAGTAGAAATGAGATGATAGAACATGACTTCAGAGAGATGATGTGAGGTGAATTTTCCTTGGACATAATGTTTAAATTTTAGAATCATAAAATATCCGTCCATTCATCCATTTTCCGTACTGCTTGTCTGCTCACGGGGGTTGCTGGAGTCTATCCCAGCGGACTTAAGGGCATTAGGTGGTGAGATGATCTGGACACATTGCCAGCGTATCATAGAAAGCCTAAAATATTTTAACAGAAAATACACTTTTGTACATAATAATTTTATACCATTGTCAGAGTTCTCTCGAAAATCAATTACATGCATATTTTAGTAATTTTGACTTTCCTTCAAAATTCTAAATCTGATTTGCTTACTTGAATTTGATTCAGTTTTATATTTTCCTCCCTTCCGCAAAACACTTAATGGGACTGTTTTCAGTTCTTACAAGTGAGATTTAGCCATCTTATTTTCTGTATTTTTACCTTATGAAGACAACAGGAGATAAACTCATTGATGGAAAGTGTGAAGTGAATGTATGTACTTTAAAAATCGCTACAACATATTTTAACATGTTTTTTTAAGGAGACTGATTTCTTCATGATATTTTGCTAATATTATAGTTTTTCTTTAGTTTTCCTCAGGGTTTTTTTTAATCATATTTTCTAGATGTGAGCAAATTGCAGTAGTAATTATGGCCTAAGTGACTGCCATTAAGTAAATTAAACATTAATTAAAAAAAAAAATCCAACGCAACTCAAAAAGGAAAAAGGAGTCCAGGTTTATATTACTGCACCTTCATTGATAGTCCATTATAGTTTTGTTAATAATAAAACTCACTGACCATGGAAACCTTGTAAACTAGAATCACGTAGGTGCCATTTGTAGTGCCATTTGTAGAATAACTATATTTTCCTTATTTTGTGGATTTAACTCAATTCAATTCTGCAAGTTTGTTTCTTATTTGCTGATAGCAAAAAAAAAAAGAAAAAAATTGGGAGTCCTGTAAACTGGATCTAGGGGAAGAATTTATGGGGACGTCATTGTGTAACTCCTGTCCAACCATAGTCAACATCATCCATGTAGTTAGAAGCAAAAATCTTAAATGCCCCCACACAAAACCTTTTAAAGATGTAGTTCTAGATGATCACCAAAATCTAATGGCTTATTCCTTGGTTTGTAACCTCCGTCTCCTTAAAACCTATAATCCTAATATCATGGGTAACAAACAAAAACCCGAACTCCAGAAAAAAAAAAAGAGGTAATAATTACTTAGACAATAGACTTTATCGTACAATACATAAAATCCCATCATTGATGTGCACTTTTTAAAATGTCTTTAGTGAGGTCCAAGTATATTTTTGGTAAAATCCAGAGTTCTACTGGGCTTTACAGTAAATAAGACCTTCAACAGAGGTCAACTGAAAGATTGATTAAAGCGGATTGCAAATTAGTAATTCGGGGCAAAATCTCCTTAATCACAAAGTGCAGTGCAGGTCTCAAACCAACTCCAGAATTAGGTGACTTAATGATATTCTGGTCTCACTGTGTACATTCTGTAACTTGGTCAAGAGTAATCTTTAAAGCCATAGTGTAAAAATAGGTAAAGCTGTTTGTGTAGCTGTGACATAAGGAGCCGTAGAGCTCCTTAAGATGAGTTGACTTAACAGGAAGGAGGAGGAGGAGGAGGAAGGGTCTCAACTATGAAGATTCACAGTTTGATTTTCTCTTTCAGAAAATAAAAAATGGCAGACGCAGCTGTTGCAGTTCCCGCCGACAAGAAGGCACCCCCTAAATTCAAGCAGAGGGCTGCTCGTACCTTCAAGAGCAAGGCCCCCAAACCAGGCCAGAAGGGGTAAGATGGTAGAAAAGGAGCTCCACACAAGTTACACACATTAATACTCATTTTGTGCTAGTTTCAAATAATAATTTGAATAATTTGATTATCACTCAACATTAAAGGACATTCCATAATCTTTTAACATTATTTTGATATCATGGTCAGTTTTTATGGTTTTCTTGAAATAAGACATAAGAAGACACATGAAACAAAACAACCATTGCCTGAAATTAAGACTTATTTGTGATTCCTTTTCAGATTCGGAGACGACATCCCCGGCATGGAGGGTCTTGGCACTGACATCACAGTGGTTTGCCCATGGGAAGCCTTTGGTGACATGGAACTCAGTGACCTGGCAAAATACGGAATTGTCTAAAAGCCCTGCCGTGTCTTCTGTACAACTAATATACCTCCCTGCATGGATTGTCCAGTGCCCAGTCCTCTTCCCTCTGCCTGTCCTCCTGCACCCACCATACCGCCAACCAAATACCTGACATGATGTCTGCCGTCGTTAGGACAATATGGGTTTTGGGAAAGGCACAGTGCACAAGAAATGACACCCCAAACTAATCCTAGTAATGGGAAAATGGCAAATTTTATTTTAATTTTACAACTGGAATTATGTATTTATATAAAGCATGCTTTGCTGAGGTGTCCCTGATTTCAGTAGTAACCTGATCTTTTGCACATTGTTTCTGTATTTCTAAGAAACAAAATCTGGATTAAATCTTTTTTTAAGCAGCTTCTGCTGCTCTTTTTACAGTTGGCTTCCAACCATTAATTCTCCAATCCTCTCTCCTGACTTTTCCTGTTCCTTGACCACCTCTTTTCCTTATTATTGCACATATTGAGATATTTTTATTTTTATGAACTGTATATGTAAATTTGTGCACGGTAGCCAAATGACAATTGATTAGTGTTGAATAAATATTTTCCCCAAAGAAATGTCATCTCCTTTTTCCTCACAGCAGGTTCACAATGTAGATTAACTATATTAACTAATACCAGTATTCCACGTCTGCATAATTAAAAAGGGAGCACGATAACCTTGTTAGCATTTTTTAGCATTCGATCACACTATAGAAAGCAACCATCACGGTTACTAAACATTGGGATAATTTTTATTTTAGCAAGCTAAAATTAACATGAAATTCTTAAATTATCCAAGTGTAGCAAACTTAGCTGCCAGCATGACAGCAGACATCACTGAAGTGTTAGATAAAGGTTTTAAAGTGTGATTTTTAGCCACAGCAGCTGTTAACAACATTAGCAACTACCAGCAAATAGTGAATAAAGGGCGTTCAGACGTTTAAGCAAATATATCTAGTTGAAGCTAATTTGCGAAAGATTTAAATTTTATGGAAAAATGATGAGAAACTACAAAATAACATCCATTCATTTTACTATTTAAATAGAATAACCAAAAGAAAACAACATGAAAGCTTAATCACAACAAAACAATTTTATATAAAACAATTTATATGGACATTCAATAACAAAAAACAAACAAACATCATGGCAGTCAAGAGGAACATAGACATGATGGAGGGAAAGCACTGGTCATTGAGAAACCATAGCAACTATGGAGAACGGCGACATAGTTAAATATAATACAGTGGAAAGAAAACTGTGACAGACGAATGAAGCTGCCACACGTTGTTTGGTGCAACAGCCTTTTTGTTTGCCAGCAGGCCTCTTAACCAAACAGCACTGTGCTCTTGGTGCGTTAGCCAGTTTCTCACTGCTAACTGCTTGATATTACACATAATTTAGTGGCAAAAAAAAAAAAAAAAAAAAAAAAAAAAAAGCAACTGGGCTCGGCTGCTCGTGGGTCACATATTTAAGACATAAGATTCATGCAAAACTTTTTTTTTTTTTTTTTAAATTTCACAAGTATCACTCATGCTGGTTTTAATCATATCTTCAGTAGCTCTGTTAAGTCCATTCTTGTGCCTATATGTAGCACTTCTGAAATTGGGAGCCAGAACATGCTGGGACTCTTCGTTAGCATCTTTGGCTCGCGTTTGTTATGACCCCATTTTGTCCAGAGCACATTCTACAGTAAGTTATCATGGAGATATTTAAAAGGAAATGTTAATTGCCAACAACAGTACATTAAATAAGAATGTGTGAAAATTGAATAAAACTGTAGTTTTGAAAGTAGACAACCAATATAAAAAATATATAATTGTCCCATTTGACACAGAACTTTTATCATATCCCACAATGACATTTTATTTTTCACAATTTTGAAATATTTACCTGCTTGTGTACATGAGCTTTCAGAATTTTTTCTGGATTTCATCAAACAAAGATGGAGTGACACTTACAGCCTGACTGATTTGTGATTTAGCCACTGAAATGCAATGATTATGCTTTGAAAATATACATATATATGTTCCAATGAA
The DNA here is from genome assembly GCA_013358685.1 of Antennarius maculatus. Taxonomy (NCBI): domain Eukaryota; kingdom Metazoa; phylum Chordata; class Actinopteri; order Lophiiformes; family Antennariidae; genus Antennarius; species Antennarius maculatus. Next base: position 20,508,737 of record CM023612.1, read on the forward strand.
CTCAAAAAGAAGGAAAACAGTTGGTTTTAACCAAAGTGCTACAGACCTAAGTTCATTCATTCCAAAATACCTTATTAACCTGCAATATTTTGACAAAAAAATGCTGTTCCTGTATACTTCAAAATATTCTCAAATGTCTTGTTAACGGATCCTATGATGAAAACAATGAACAATAATATCAAAAGAAAAAGAAAAACTAAAGAAAATATTTTTTTTAAAAAGTCATATGCATACTTTTATTATGTCACTAAGTAGGTGTGCTCTCAGCTGTGCTCTCAGCTCTTGCGATCTTTAAAAAAAAAAAAAAATCAATTAACTTGCACTTCAATGATGAGGGAGCAATAATGAAGGATATGCCAAAAGGACAAGTGGAAGATTAAAAGAAAATAAGAAATAGGATTATGATGACAACAACAGGCTAACAAAGATATATTTCCACATATGGCAGAAAATGTGCTTTCTACAAATCTTTGGAACAAAAACAAAAGTCAAAAAAGCCACATTTTGTAAATATAGAATACAGCAGTATAGAAATATGCACAATAGTAAGGTGTTTTGCATTTAAATATTTTCTTATTAACACAATGACAGAATCTCTCTCGTGTTCAGTCGTTGCTGATTGCAGCATCTTGAACACAATTACCAAGTTTGTTTCAGGAAGACTCAATTCAATGTTGGACTTTGCTCTATAAAAAGACGAAGCATGAGGGGAAAATCCAAATAATAATTCTCTACATCAGAAGATCAACCAATACTTGAACCCCAGGGTTGAGCTAAAACAATTTCAAGAGGCTAACAGTGTAAGTGTAGTGTTGAACTAATGTAGTGTTTCGTGGTGGTGAGTCTTGTGAGTGTGACGGAAGATGAGTTACAAATCAAATGATGGAATATTCTCAATGTAGATAATATTGGTGACCCTAAGGTTCTGTCTCGTGACAACAGGGGCTGTTGAGGTAAACGGAAAATTATTTAATTAGGAATAATAATGAAACTACTTACAATAATAATAATAATAATAATAATTTGGTAATTTTTCTCTAAACTAATTTCTTTGCATATTATGATTTTAAGTTTAAAGGTTCACCATTTCCACACACTAAGAAAACTTGAGGTAAGGAACGGCTCTAACAGCATTCCTTCCCTCGGCTTTCAGACAACATTTCTGTAGCATTATCACATCGTCTCTTCAAGCCATCATGTTCCTTGTATCAGAACAAATGCTCCCTCCTTAATATCTGCCCACATAATGGAGGAATTTCAAAAAACCATCAGTGGGTGTTTTTTTTTTCTTTTTTTTTTTCTTGTAATTATTATTTTATTTACTCATCATTCTGTTTCAAACTGTTTTTAGGTGCCCTTTTGAGGTACGTTCCAGCTTCCTAACATTCAATGTTGTTTTGGAAACTGGTCGATTCCCTTGCTTCTTCCTTAAACAACGGGTGTTCGCGGGTCTCCCGGCACTCGACTCTTTCTCATACACAGTTGAAGGCTTTTTAAACATCAGTGATCATCATACAGCCTTTGGAAGAACATCAAGAACATCCATCGCAAGTCTTGTGCTGCTGAGTACCGAGGGAATAAGATGGGGGTGGGGTGGGCTTGTTACAGTAGTGCAACAAGGAAGGAGGCCGTTAAGTCTATTTTTTTCTTCTTCTTTTTTTTGTAAAGGCCATCCATCTGTCTTTAATACAGCATTCCTCTATTTCTGTAGTAGTGTATATAGGAAAATGTGGGACTGCTTGGGTGTGGGATCTGAAATATCTTGGGTGTGGTTTACTCCACACATTAAAACTGGGTGCAGTCCATCTCCACAACAATAGAGGGAGCTCGTTTGGAGAAATTCAGTGGAAGAGAGGAGCTCCTGGGAAATGTAGTGTTCTTAGTATGGGGCAAATCTACTGTAGCCTCCCCTGTACAGTGTGGCCTGTGGAACAACAAAACAGAAACATTTAGTGAATTAAAGGAATTCTAAATGAGTTTATTTTAACTGAGCAGGCTGGAGAAGCACACACATGATAAATATAAACTATACTTTCCTAATTGTCAATAAATCCCCCCCCCACCCCCTCAAAAAAAAAAAAACCCAACTCAAACAAACACACAAATGTATCAATAAGTTAAGTAGGTTTTTGAGCCAATCTGACATAAAGAAGCCAAATTAACCTGCTAGGACCCTGGTAAAAAAAATACAACCACCAGTTTCTCCTACAATATGTGTAAAACCTAGACTTCTAAATGACCCCACACAGTACCAATTTAATCAAAGCAAATTAATTTAGTCGTATAGCTGCACTGTGACATATGGACCAAATTAGAGTATTACAATAAATATCCATAATGTCATAAAAACAAACAGTAAATATTCAATGAATTTACAACAAATTTATGAATGGCTCCAAGCCACCACCCACCCAACCCGTTTCTGTGCCTTTAAAAAAAAAAATTATACATTTATTTAGTGAACCTGGAACTGAGAACAACAAACTTGGTAGAGCTGGGCATTGATAACAGCAACAGAAAAATACAGACCATCCTGTGGATTAACCTTTGAATGCTTGACAATATATGGCATTTAGAGGCTTACCATGGCTCCAACACCATATGCAGCTGGAGCGAGAGCAGCATGGTATGGATCTGCAGTGTAAACTCGTCCATAGCTATCAGAAGAAAAAAAAAAAATCCTTAAAGTATCACATAACACGCTAAAGTCAAAAGGAAACTCACAACTGGTTTGTAATCTTGCCTTGACGTGTGCAAAAAACATTTTTTGGTGTTAATTCACAGGCTGTGAAAGTCATCTATAGATGTAAATTACGATTTTCAACGGGGACTGTCTGATGGAGGCTGTCGGTGAAATCAAGCTTTCATTTATATAATTTCGCTTCACGACGACTGATCCAGTTACAGAACAGAGGATGGCGAATCAGAGGAAGACGGGAAAATTTTGGCAACTTACAATGCTACCAAATTTGCGTACGTTTGAGAGCATCCGCTAGCGAACACGGAGTTGCTCTGAACGAAGCATCTTGGGATCGGTCATGAACAAAGAGAAAACGCCGATAAATTTCCGAAGCGTCGGAGGGTGTGTGTCGAAGGAGATCAATTGCTACAAAGCGCTGGCAGCCAATGAGTTAAATCTGCTACAACATCACAGCCGTCATTTCGAGACACATCAGAGGAGGTTTAAAGAGGTGTTAGGCTTCGAGCTCACCTGTCACTGTAAGCCGCCGCTGCAGCCGCTGCTGCGGCGGGAGTCGCTACCGCAGTTGGCTGGGCGTAACGATACGCTGCATAGCCGCCCTGTGATGTGGCGATGAAAAGGAAAGAAAGATGGGGGACAGCAAGAGTACAAGACAAAAGATGGAGGAGAAAGAAAGGACGGATGGGAGGGGGAGGGGTAAAACAAATAGGAATAAATTGTTGGTTGTATTTCATCTCCACAATAACGGACTACCAGTGACTCTAAAGGGTTACATTGTGAGAGAAACTGCTGAGAAGAGAGTGAAAGATTAACAAGCAGACAGCAAAACTGGCTAACGTGGTGCAGTACAGCATTCACAAGGATGTACAGTAGCTCAGGCTCTATGTGCGTCTCTCCCTCCATGACTAATGTGAAAAAAAAAAAAAATCATCTTCAGTTGCACAATGATGTGTTTTAGTGTTTGTGGATCTCAACATTTAAATGTGTTATCTTTCCCACTGGACATGGAGGCAGAGAGAGTTCATATCCATTAATGTGCCCTACCCCGGGTTCCCCTATCAAAAACACACAGTAAAAGAAAAGAGAAAGGGTGGCAAGATGATTGTGTCATTATTCGTTTAGATGAACAGCTGATGAACATACACAAAAAAAACCAACAAAAAACTACACATGTAAGAAGACAGTCAGCCAGTTGGATTAAAGAAGGGCTCACACTCACAATCACTAGGCTCACACGGCGACCAATCGCTACGAGAGACAGCATGCTTTCCCAAATTCATAGCGTACAGATTAATAGACCAAACATCCCTGTATATATTAACGCACACCACTGCATTCTACCCTATAGGATCAGTCACAACCAAGTCCCTGCATTCAGGACCACACAGTTGCTGCTATGATAAGAAGGCTGGACTGGGTGGGAGGTGGGGACAAAAGGGAGGAGGGCAAGGAGGAGTGACGGGATGAAGAGAAAAAGGAAGTAACATAGGAAATAGGAAATTAAGTTGAAGAATTCTTTGGAATGAAAATTAAGTAAAAATAATTGAATAACAGCATCAGGCTCCATTCATGGCAACTTACTTTCTACATTAGAGCACTGCAACCGTCTTTTAATAATTGGACCCTAATAATGTGACTCCTAGCCTAAGAAAACACACTGGAAATTTCAGTAACTTTTGAAATATGAAAAATTAAATAAACAGAATTTCAACTATTATTTGATCATAGATCAAACAAGAACAGCTTCATTGTTGTTAGTTACATTAAAGTGATTAAATAGATTTAAACGTTGTGGATCACTAGATGCAAAAGATTACTGGGGTTAAGGTATTTGATTTAACGGGTGGTTAACTTTGTGGTGATGTCATTGTGCATCAAAGAGATTACTCATGAATTTAGAAGAAAAAATCTTGTAATTGTTCAAATCCCACAAAGGAAATGAAAACACTTTAAAACAATAAAATGATCCAGATGTAATGGATTGATCCTTTGACCATACGCAAGCTCCCCAAAACAATTCATTAATTTATGTTCAGAAACTTTACATGATAAAAAGATAGTATAAGATAAAGCAAGAACTTAACATCATTTAAAACTCGATCTCCTTGTTGGAGGTAATAAACATAATAGTCAAGGAAGAACAAAATGTCAGGTTGACAAAAAGTGAAGAAGGAAAAAAAGAACAGAAGGGGAAGAAGGGAAATGAAGACAGAAAAAAAAAAAGGTGTTTTTATAGGCGAAGACAAGGAGGGGAAGAAACACAGGGAGAGAGGGGGAGGGAGCCAGTCCTGTAAGTTCGTCTGCATGCTGACACTGATTCAGTTAGCATGCCACAGGTGAAACAGATAGGAGATTCCTGGAAGGGGTCGGAATTAACTGCTGAGAGAAACTGTCCTGCATTCCTCAGATTACTGATGAGTCTCATGTTACGAAAGTCTCCATCATGTTTGGTTTGTAGATTTGCCGCGTGCCGACACATTATGTGTACGATAGAAGTTCGTGTCCGATAAAGACAGTATGGGGAAATATCTAGGTATGAAAATGCATTTTTGCACGAATTATCTGATTTCAAATTTCGTTCACCCGTAAATAATTTTGGATATTTTAAAAGTGTGCGATGAAAATGTCAGAAAAGAAAACAAACCGAAGTTTATTGCAGATTTTGTGGTGAATCGTTAGGATCTTAATGGAACAGAATTATTTAAAATGACTGCACGTGTTTTTAAAGAGGAGAAAAATAAGCTGGTTTACAATATAAGGAAAGTTAGCTAGACCCATAATCGTGGAACAGAAGTGAAAGTTTAGATTAAACACAAGTGCTAGAGTACTGACCATCACTTTATCTAGCCTATAATGGACATCCATCTCTCCTGTAGGTATTTCGTGAATGAAATTCAAATTTCATCTTCATGCTATTCTACCCCTTCCGCAACTCCACCCATGTCAGAATCCAGTGAGTTAGTAGAAGAAGACAGAGGAGGCATTTCAATCTCAGATGGTCAATAATGTCTAGCAGCACGCAGTCATTTGGAGACGAGGAGGATGCACACTGGCTCTCACACAGAATGTGTAAACCCTACCTGGGGCAATCTGCCACTAATGTCCTGAAACACTAGTCTACAGAGAGAACAGAAACAGCTATTGTCAACCTGGTCACACACACACACACACACACACACACACACACACACACACACACACACACACACACACACACACACAAACACACACACACTCATTATCACATCAGTACAAACTAACTCACAAATGAACAGAGACAAACCCTAGAGGAGTCTACCCCTTTGATGAAAGTGTACGCATTGGGCTGCTGAGCGTTATCATTGGAATCGCACTACTTATTAAAGGCACATGTTAGGCAAGATTGTACCTTGCGTGAATTAAGATATTATGATGAGTTTCCTTTACTTGTATTTCAAAAAGAAAATAAAAATCATTTAAGATAATTGTGGATAAAAATATACAGATGTACAGTACAGATGTACTGTACTCGACGCACCCAAGAGTACACCTCCCTTTGGGTTTGGTCTTTGCCATTTCACACTTGAAAACCCACAAGCAAGAGGGAGAAAAATAGGTGAGAACTGAGACGGCAGAGGAGAGACGGCTATACTCACATAGAGATCGGCAGCACCGTAAAAGCCATCCTGATAGGCCATCACACTGAGGGAGGGGGAAGAGGAGAGAGAGAGCGAGAGAGAGACAGAGAAAGGGAAAGGGAAAGGGAGAGGGAGAGAGAGAGAGAGAGAGAAGGGAAAGGAAAAAGTGCAGGAGAGCCTCGGTGGAAAGCCAAAACAAACAAAAAAAAAAATGGAGTGATGCGCCACCATGTGGGCATTGCAGAAAATAACAAGAGTGACAATTAAGGAAGATAGAGGCAAGAAAATGGTGCCAAAACAGATTGTGAAAGGGAGAAGAGAAAAAAGGGTGAAATTATTACACACCGTGCAACATGCAAGCAAAATACCACCTCTTTGTATAAAAATGCATTCATTTCAGTGTGATAGTAATGTTACCTCAACCACTGAAACAAACTGTGAAAATGAAAAACTGCTCAATTTGATCCTAAATGCACTGCAGTATAATATCAATATCATTTTGATGTACAAGGAAATGGTATTTCAGTTATGCAAACTATCAATATCAATATCTCAATCAAAGTAAATTCAAACATACAGCATGCACAATTATATAGTATTGTTTTTTCACTAAGTGAAGTAGAGGATTTAAGAAGAATACGCATAACAGCTTTTATCATCAATAGCAGATTACTGATTATGAGTGTGTGTTTACCCGGGGTAAGTTGGGATGGCGGGCTGCGGCACAGCTGCCCGGACTGCACTGTACACGGGCCGGGCACGACCTCTGAGGTGAGCACCTCGAAAGGTGGCAGCAGTGGAGGCGGCGGCGGCGGCAGCTGCTGCTGGGTACGGAAACCCTGGTACTGAGAGAACAAAGACAGAAGGAAAAGATTCTTTTAGTACCGTTAAAATAAAAAAAGTATTGGTGCTTTATGTCTTATAAGGCATCATTGTTGTCATACCTGTGTAGAGTTCAGGACTATACATTGCCCCAACCATAGGACTCAACTTCCATCCAGCTGTCAACAGAAAAAAAGTAATTATTTAAAGCTAAATTTTAAGATAGATTTGAGTGTTTCTTCATGGTGATATATGATGCTGCTCATTGGAAAGATAAGATAGGAAAAATCTCAGTTTCTACACTGGACAGTGAAAACTTCTAATACAGCACAACTCAATATTCTCATTTTAAAAATGATGAATCACAAGATCACGACAACAATTAGTTGTTTAATAAAAATCTACTGCCAAAAACTTATGATTTTTAGAAAAGTTTTTTAGCTTTTCTTTTGTAAAATATAATTTATAACAGTAATCAAAGACTGTGGCAATTTTTTTCCTGGTGCAGTTCTGCAAAAGAATTTTGTTAAATAAGGGAAAACAGACATTCATCTATTTAGTGATATTAATCTTAGTAACAGTTTCCTAGCTCAGTAACATAAATGAAATTACCGTATGGCAAAGTTGTGAGAGCCTCTCCGTTAGCATAAGGAGTAGTCATCTTCTTGTTCGTCATTACTCTGGCTGTGGCATTATTGACCTGGACACCGGAGACAGTGGTCAGCTGACACAGTTCAACATGCTAACAAGTAGTGAGGAATTATCAAAGTGATGTTTCAGATTATCTTAAACTGAATGTGTTCTGTGACAAAGAAGGAAGGATGATCTGCATACATAAAATAATTTTCATATTAAGCATTAATCATGAGGTTTCCACTAGTAAAAACTTTTTTGTTTTTAAATTTAGGACCGAGGTTAATCCTGTTGATGAACAGCGATGGTATTTGACACATGCACTTCTTTTAAAAAGAGAAATACAATGAAAACAAGGGTCCTGGTGAGTAATCAGGCAGTTTTGCACACAAACAATGCAACCATTGGCACACAGAACAAAGAAAACAAGAAAATACTTCAGAACAAAGGCATTCAAAAAGAAATCCAAGACCATTATATTGATTGATATTAACCTTAAAAAAGGAGGGAAAAAAAGGTGAATTAAGCAGCAGATTCATCGGTTGAACACAATGCAAAAAACATCATTCGAAAGATTTCATACACAAATTACACAGAGCCAGTCAAGAGCGCATCACATCACCAGAGGTGAGCCAAACTAGCCAATCAGCAAGCATCAGATGCCGCAAGAGACCAATCAAAAAAAGGCTGGCAGCCCTCTTTATAAAATACGCATACAGAGAAAGGAGGATGGGAAGGTGACAGAACAGACATGGCAGAAATACAGAGGGATGCAGGAAGAGGAGCCAGTCCACATGAAAAGACACAGAAAAACACGTACATGACGTGAAGAGAGAGGTGGAGAGAGTGAACAATCCATCCAAATGTGCAATTCCTCTAATGTACAAAAAGAAACAACAAGATGCGACACACATATACAAAATATATCTGACCATTTGCCTACATTGTATCTGACCGTACATGAGCAACAATGGAGAAATGGTGAATGAAGAATGAATACAGAGAGAAAGCTCTCGATACACAGATAGAGGATGGGGGATGCAAATTTCATTCCTCGTAAATAAACAAACAAATAAATGAATAAATAAATAAATCATAGTTGTGAAACAGTGCATTCTATATCAGTTTCGCACACCAGAGAGACCTCAAAAGCACACAATCACCAACACACGCCATCCAAACCCAAACTGATCAAAGACACATCTTTACAGAAACCAGGAAAAAGAAAAGCTGCCATTCCTTGGCACTATGGTTATTGATTAGCTTCGCCAGGATCTATAATTTAGAACGTGACTGTTTTACCTCCTAAAAAGGACAAAACTCTAAAATTGTGTAATATTACAGAGTAGATTTATTTTCAAGTAGAAAATGTTTGCATCCTCTTTGGGGGTGCACTCCATTCGTCCACATACAGATATCTCTCACTTATAGCCATATGCCAAGTGGTACAGAATGTAATTATCCTGCATCACAGAAAACTATTATCCTGTCCTCCAGTACACTAACATAGCACTCATGCTTCAGCATGCTGCCCCACTAAGGTGCAAAAGTGCAGCTATCGGCTGACACATGACAAATAGAGATGGCATAGTACTATATGATGTCATACAGATGATGAGAAAGATTAAACCATGCAGGATACGGCTCTGAAAGTAAATGCTGAATGCAGTTAGAGAGGTGATTGGAATGAATGCATGAGAAGTGGTAATCATAGTTGTTGCACTTCCAGACAGATGCAGTACATTCACTTACATAAGTGGCCTTTAAAATGCCATGCGGTCAGTGGCTAATCTCATAATCCTTTCATTCACCACCTCCCCAATCGATCACAGGATTAGCCAATCGGGTTCTGTCAATCGATCAAGCTCCCTCCAGTAAAGGGAGTCATTCATTTGAGAGTTGGGTCTATTTTATTTCAACTTTTGACAGATGAGGTGGGGCGGGGGGAGGGGTCATTAGAAGATGATGCCATGTGTACACAACTTACCGTTGCCAGGGAAACGGCGTGAGGACACGCGAGCAGTTACCGTGGAGACTGACAACAACAACAACAACATACAAAAATCATCAGGGAAATAGAGAAAATATATGTAAGAAAGAAATGATGAACCAAAAAACAAAAAACAAAACCAAAACCAAAACACAAACAAAATAAAATAATGAAAAGCAACCCCCACCCTGTGGTAGAGAGGAAGTGATGTAACAGGTCACATGTCAACAGTCACCTACAAGTATCAGCCATTAGACAACAACCTAACCTCTGCTGGTTAAAACCCACAACAAATACAGATTATAAAAGCTGATAAAGAAGTCAATGGAAGCAGAAAATGTCAGAAAGTAGCATCTGATTTGGGAGTTAGACTACGCTTCATTATTGCCAGGATGTAATTCAAGTATCTGACAAAAATAGTCCCTCAAAATCAAACTTAATCTGGTTCGATGCTGCCTGACTTCATCACAGGAGGACAGGGAAACAGACAGAAATATGGGGGAGGGAAAGAGAGCAGAGATGCAGGTGTATATGGGGACACACAAACTGGGAGAGACAGACAGACAGGCAGACAAAGACAGACAGACAGACTGGCCTGGTGAAAAAGAGTGGGAAATGATGGAAGAAAGCCGGTAAAAAAAAAAAAAAAAAAAAAAAAAAAATGTAGAGGAGGGAGAACAGTTAATAATTCCATTCTCTTCAAATGTTCGTTCCCTCTCCGCCCTCCATATTTCTAATTTTGTACACCCACACACAGAGACAGAAGAGTGCAGGATATTTGATACCATGCAGCGGAGCTTTAGCAACCAGTAAAAAATTTTAAAAAAGAAAAGCGTGATTTTAAAATCAAGAGCCAGAGCGAATGGCGAATGCAGGATGCATTTGATCTCCAAGGCCATTTACAACTGAAATCTCAGATTCATGCTGACAAATTTACAAAGAAATCGAAATAAACAGATTTAAAAAAAAAATAAAATAAAATTTGAAAACAAAGAGCACTTCCAGAGATCAGGTGTTATTTTTTTTAAAGAAGTGGTGGATGCTCATTTGTGTGAAAACAAAACATGGATTCAACCAACAGTTTTTTTCACGCCTGAAAATTAAACAAGCATGATTTTTTTTTAAAGCATTTGAAATGACAGTACACTCTGCATTGGCAGTCTCATTCTCAGTACTGCCCCCTGAAAATACCCCCATCATGCATCAGTCACTTCACACATCAAACACAAAAAACAGCCACCCAGAGGCACCCCAAAAAACATTAAGGAAAGAGTAACAAACTCCCAAGACGAAATCCAATCATGACCCGTCCATGCAACAAACAGTAGCTTCTTGCAGAGACCAGCAAGCACTTACAAACTGAGAGGCTATTAACTTCCCTTCCATTCATAAACACAACCATAAACTAAAAAATGGCCGCTCATCATGATCATGGAAGACAAAGATGGTTGTGATGGGAAAGGTGCAGGAAAACAGAAGAAACAAATCCTACATGCTGTGACAGAAGCAGTATCATCAGCAACCGTGTCAGTGACGTTTCTCCAGCCATGCCAGTTGTGTAGCCACTTCATCCAGCATGCTTTGCAAACCACACAGCCTTTAAGATCAAGGTGCATTGACAGCCCACAACATCAACAAGTACAGCAATGACAGCATAAACACTGATAGGGAGTGCTGTCAAAAGAGATGTCTGTGTGTGGTGCCATTGCACCACACGAGAGTGAAGCCGGAAGGGTTAGAGTCGAACATTAAGCCATCCGGGAACCTCTGGGGCAGAAACAAACTCATTCTCAGAACTGGACATGGAGGGAAAACGTAGGAGAAAATGTTCACTGTTGCTAAATAAAAAAACCCACAACAACAGATAAATTAAAAAAAAAAAAAAAAGGGGGGGGGGGTGAGTTACCTCAATTTTGCGTCCTTCCACCAGAGTACCGTGAAGCTTCTCTCTGGCTCTCTCTGCATCTGCGCTTGACTCAAATGTAACAAAACCAAAGCCCTGCGAGCAGAGGAAGGGGGTGGGTCGAGTGGGGTGGTGAGGGGGGTGGGTCGGGTGGTGACGGGGGTGGACAAGGAAAGAGATTGAGAGACGGTTGCAAACCCCCCCCCCAGTTTTCGGAACTTTTTCTTCTGATGAAGTTGTTTCAAACACCGTACCTTGGATCCCCTTTCATTGAAAATGATCTCCACGTCAAGGATTTTGCCAAATTGCTGAGGGGAAAAAAGGAAAATGTAGAGGTTGTAGTTATGTGCTGCATCATGGCACAGGGTTTCAACACTTTTCAGTGATGATCTAGTGTTGAACTGTGTATGTTAGATATTCCTTCCAATATTTCTTCATCAGCTCTCTGCTCTGCTTTATATAATGTAGAATTACAACTATCGGAGTACATGGCCTGATCGTTTTCTCCTGACTTATTCTTACCAGTTAAAGCTAACACGATAAGTGTAGGTTTGGTATTTTTTTAGTCAAACAGCAAAAAAAAAAAAAAAAATGTCATTTACATTCTCAGTCATACAGATCATGGTAGATCTCTGTGTTCAATAAAGTCCACTGGACTAGTAGGAGATCCAGTTGATAAAATTTAAAATCCCACTTGATGATGACATTTTTGACATTTCCTTACTGTTACTGACTGCATGTGTTCATTGTATTTGATTGTGAACAATGGAAAAAGTGAATACTTTACGTACCCCAAACATCTGCCGTAGATCAGGGTCCCGGAAGCGGAAAGGGATGTTGGACACGTGGAGGCGTTTGGGGGTCCCCTTGTCGTCTGAGTCAACCCCAGCAGGCCCTCCCCCACCTCCTCCCCCTGAGCCAACCCCTGACTGGCCGTCAATCTGAGACGATCCATCTGACTGCTTGGGCAGGAAAGGAAAGGGGTTAGCAGAATGAAAAAACTGAGCTCCAAAGGCTTTCTATAGCATGACATGCCAAGCATTTTTTATATAGTTGACGATGTGGTAACTGTAGGCATGCAGCTAGCAATTTTAATTACAGCGTCCATTCATTTCAAAAACCTGTTTTGAAATGCTAAATAGGGTGCATTGAAACAAGTCGCTCTTTAAAATGTGACATTGCAGCTTCATGTTATCATGGAGGAAGGTTTTTGGATAGTTACTGCAATTTTCGGACGATAATCCGCTACTTTTTTTCACACACTTTCCTTCTTTGAAACCTGTGGTTTAAACAACAGTGCAGCTAATTTATAGACTTTTATGGGCTAACAGCCTCAAGGGGGCGCTCTAGGAAGAGTAAGACAGACAGAAGAGACGATGCGGCAAGGAAGACGCTACTGTAGTTTGAATGTGGTTTGAACAGACATTTTGCAAATCATGCACACCCCTTATGACGGAAAACACGTGAAGAAAGCCACATGACGCAGCTTTTAAGTTAAAGGCAATCGATCCGACTGTCGAAGGAGGAAATAGACCTGCTGCACGTAAGCTTGGTATCAGTTAATCGATGGTGAGACATCGGAGACGGCAGCATGAAGAACTGACTCAATCAAAATATCTCATGTTACAACACCTGGACAGGTGCAGCATTTATATGTACCAAATGTTTTTTTTAATCTTAAAATTATGTTCGTGTGACTTATATTCAGCTGCACTCAATAGTCTGGAAACTGTGGTGATCTAAGAAAAAGCAAAAAAAAGGACATAATCATATGAATTTGGCATCTGCAGACTCATTCTGGGGTGCACCTTTTGAAAAGAGCTGCTGGCTGCTGCATCCAGAGACATACTATTATTATTATTATTTTTAATCTCTAACACATATTCCTCCACACTGCTGCTGTTGGCACCCTTTCAAGACAAAGACCTGATGTGGGCCGTACACAGAGGAAGACACTGGCACTCACTTGAGCACTGAGGCTGTTGGCAGCGTTTGTGGAGCTGTTTGCTGCGCCGCCGGCTTCCACGGGGCCCTGGACAGCCCCCGCTGCATACAGGCTGCCCGCGTAATCCAACGCCATGCCGTTCTGGGGGGGCGGCGGTGGAGGTGGAGGGAACGTGGAGAAAGGTGGTGGTACGAGTCCCTCCTGACCGCCAACAACATCTTGAGAGCCCTAATGGGAGAAACAAGGGAAAGCTGTGAGAAGAGAGTGAAAGATAAAGAAACCGACTGGCAGAAGTCCACCGGATCTTCTACAGACAGCATCACCTGACCACACAGAGACCACTGCCTCAAGGCCTTCATTCATACACATACATGGATCTTGATGAAAAATATGGAAAAATATCACATCACTGGATGGAAATAATTCTTGTGATATTGCATTAACTCATCAAAACAATATCCCAGTTAATGCACGCTGTAATCAAAGCTAAATGCAGTCCAACAAAATATGAGAGGGTGTGACTTTTTTGGAATGGCGACTTTTTTTTTGGCCAGGCAGTTGTATATTCCAAGTTCTGCATGCATGCATGCATGCATGCACCTAAACCCTCCATTAAAAATTCACTGCAGCCACATCTATTATTAAGGGTCAGATGGCTCCATGCTCAGAGCCTTGTACAATGGTGAGTGTCTTAACGCCTGCACACACACTCACAAACGCCTCTGCTCACGAACCACCTTTGACATGCAAACACCCACACACCTAAGTGCTCACACAAGGATCAGCTGTTAGTAAGGAAGCCTGCCTAAGCATTTATGCACATTAGTATGTCTTGAAAATGACAGGATGTTCCTGACATAAGAGTGTGTGGGACAATACAAGTAGTCAACATGTTGAAAACAAACAACACAAGTGCTAACGGACATGCATACACACACACACACACACACACACACACACACACACACACACACACACACACACGAAGAGAGAGAGAGAGAGAGAGAGAGAGAGAGAAATGCCTTGCTATTGCACATGGTGCATGTATACCCTAAATGGTAATAGATAGATGGTGGTAGGAGGCTGCAGGGACAGGATGGGACAAAAGGAGGCCGGGGGGGTGGGGGGGGGTCTGATCTATAACTTCAAGGAGTACACTATCAGCTTCTATTAAAAATGTTAACAACTGCATAGACTGACAAATTCAAGACTGACAGAAAACTTTTTGTGACATTTACATGACATCTATATATCCACAAGAGGGCAGCGAAGAGTCAAACCTTTTAAACAACAACAAACATGTTAGGAGGTATAATAATGCACCTACCCAATTTCAAGGTGCAAATAATGTCTAGCTTGATGGCAGTTTGTGAGGCCATTACATACTTGAGACATGAAGACCTTTTTTGTCCTTCTTTTTGTGCATACATATTTGTTCTGGCTTGTTTGGATTGTTGTTTCACTACACCAGACCACTTATTATCATATTGTCCAATTTTTCTTGTCCATTAAATCCTACGCCTGTTTCTACCTTTAATGCTGACCATATGAAGTAATGAGCTAATTAATAAGCCTTACGAAGTAATGCTTTCACTTATCATGATCGCAACAGGAAGTCAACATCTGATTTCCGGATAGAGTAGAAAGTCAACATGGAAGAATTTCCTGGAATCCTCATCTGTCTCTGCTGCTCTCCCACAAGATGACAATACTCCACACAGCCAGAAAAAGAACAGCACTCTCCATCTTTAGTGCCTCGGACTCAGAACTGATGCCAGATTACAGAGCAATCCAACTTTACCTTCATTAACATTTTCAAACAGCAGCTGTATCTTCCAATTCTGTCTGGCAATAGTCAAATTTTGATTTTTGGAAAGTGATAACAACGCTCACAGCATTACCATCCTAAATTGCATTATACAGCAGCACTTTACCAGCTTTTTAACTTGGTTTTATCAAAATGCTCAATGCTCATTATGTTATGTTAAACTCATTACTGTACAGCGTGATATAGTATTTTCATAGTATAATGATACATAATATAAGTAAATAACTATTGAGGTATGCAAAATCATAGTAAATTTTTTCTGGTCCTGCAGCCTTCAGAATAGTCTAAATATATGAAGTTTCAATAACCTTCTTTTTCATGTGTTTTCTGCTAACTCTGTGCTCTAATTAATCGACAAAAGCTTTTAAATAGATTTTTGCCTGTAGGAGGCAATAAACTAAATGATACACTACATCTTGCATCAGTCGCTCTTGACAAATGGCTAATGTGTAAAAAATGGTGCTGGGTGAAGCAAATCTTTCTGGGTCAAAAGGAGGGAACTAACCTGGAAGACAAATTCAGTAGAAATAGAGAAACTAGATCTGGTTCTATGTTCACTGTGGATGTATAGCAGGGCAAAGTATTGCCACTTGCATTTGCATCCAAAGAGGTGAGCAAATTTCTGCCCTTAGTCTGAAACCAATGTGTTAATATGAGGCACTTAGTGTAATAGTAACTGTCTCCTTTGGAACAATAATCCTATGACAGGATCAGCAGGCAAAAACTATGGAAGAACAAATCAGCTTCAGTCAAATTTGTCAGGAAACCTTCCCCCTACTCTGCATTTCAAAGCTTAGTCCCAAAACTGATGAGTCATGACAGATGAGTCAGTCTCAAACTCCATGAATTCTGCAAAACAGAATTGTGGTGTAAGCAAGATTGTATTAACTCTAAGGAGATGAGATTCTGATTTTTTTTGGCAGCGACATACAGCCATAATACTTACACAGTCCATACTACTGATGAGACTAATTCTCTATCAGTCATATCTGTTGTTGGTCATGCATAGAAACAGTCTGGCAGGAGTATGAGCAAGCCTGACTGTTTCTGCTCCTTCTGCCAGACCAAAACAGAAGCGAGAGTACAAGCCAAAACCAACCTTGTGTTTGTGTTCAAAGATTGGCCTTTTCAGGGGAGATCCGTTTTAGCCGCATCTCACAGCCTTCTCTCTACCTGATATCCTGGCATCTCCCAAAATAGAAAGTTCCTACATCTTGCTTTTCCCCCTCATCTTTTTCAAACTGTCAAGTTATGAGCACTTCGTTCACTGCAAGTGGGCTTTGTGTTTCACATCGTGATAAAAGTACCCACTGAAAATCACAAACAGACAGAATAAGAATGGGAACGCAAAGGTAATGCAGGTAGGTCTCTCCTGGTCAATCTGACGAGAAATACTGCCACGTGGAGTAAATCTAAGATGCACATTTGTGCAAGCACTCGGGTTTGGTTCTTTTTGTTTGTCTTCATCTCATGTGTGTGTATTTGTGTATGTGTTAAGGTGTTAAGCTTGATGGTTTGTGTAAGCGTATGCACTGGCCAGGCAAAGGCAGTGACTCAGAGCAGTAGCTGTCGCTGGCTTACTTTCGGGTCAGTTAGCAGCAGCAAGTATGTCTGAGGAGGCATGTTATAAAATGAAGCAGTCTGCTAGTTTAAGTAGGAGAGAGGAAGAAAGACGAAGAGAGAGGAAGAGAGGAGAGGAGAGGAGAGGAGAGGAGAGGAGAGGAGAGGAGAGGAGAGGAGAGGAGAGGAGAGAACTAGGGCATCCCTGGGTCATTTGACATGAATAATGACATTTCAGTATCTTTCTTTCTCGAGCCTCTAGCCATTAGCCTAATTCAGCAAACTTGATGATGGAGAATATGATTCATCCCGTTAGCAGCTCACATTTTGGCTCAATAATTTCATTTACTGGGGTGGTGCGTCATGAGGACAAGTAAGGAGACCCTCCTGTTAAATTATTCCCATCCTTTGTCATCTCCTCTTCCTCCATTTCTCTTCCTCCTCCCCCCTCTTGCTCTTCATCTCTGCTCCTCTAACTGCTACTCTCCCTTTCCTCCCACTCTCCCTGCTGTGTGCTTTGCTTCTTTACGCTTCACAAAATCCAGACGGGACCCTCGCATACGTCCCACCCCCATCTATGTCAACCAGGCCTATTTGCTTCGTAGCAACAAGATAGCAGCAATGCCAGCACTCTTTTTCTTTTTTTTTTCCATCTCCTTATAGGGTAACATGTCTGCTTGTCAAAAAAAAACTCCTCCCATTACCCCACCCCATTTACTTCCCAGTAGGGTCTCCTCGTAGTATTTCCCTACCTTTACGCCATTTCCCCTTCAACATGCATGACTGCAGGGACACAAGCACGATCACTGACTTTCCCTGTCATCTCTCCACTAGCTGTGTCAATGCTCCTTTCAGCTCCACTGCAGCATTTTATGAAAGGTAAACAATGCAAAATATAAAGACATTGACATTATTTGTCCACATATATTCCACACACACGCCACCCTGGTCAAACAAATGTGCAGGTGAACACACAAACTTGCAGATAGACATGTATTTACCCAACATCTACACGCCTCTTCTAATACATTAGATATGACCATGAAACAAGTTAGTCTTGTTCAGAGCTCAGACAATTACACAAAACTCATTTGGCTGTCCAGTGTGTTCTCTTAAATATAGGTAAGACACCCGTAGGAAGGTATTATGATTTTAAAAGAGTCAATAAGGGTAAAGCGTAATCCATTTTTCAAGACAGGTTCTTCAGTCAAAAAAAAAAAAAAAAAGCCTCAGTTAGGTGTTCTGGAAAAATTAGAAATTTAAATAGTTGCTTCAATGCCAAGACAAAGTCTGAGCAAAACCATCTTTCTATTTTATTAAGAATAATGCAGAAGCTATTTACCTCACATGGCTCTCCCAAAGACACCCTCCTCGCACGTCCAAACATCTAACAAACTACACGAAATGAATGAGTCGCGCAGCTCATTTCGGACCATTAACCGACCTTCACTGTTTTCACACTTCAGGGGATAAATAAGAAGATCTGCAGAGGGCAAGGGGTGGAAGAGTTGAACCTTCTCGGCCACTTTTCAGCTTGTGCTAGCTTTGGCTTTGTTTTTGAGCGAGAATGTGTGTGTGTGTGTAGTTTAAAGTAGGTAGGCGTCTCTCCCTCACCTCAGGGCACACACACTTAGGTGGGGCTTGAGAAACTATTTCAGCATTTTGTATCCAATCCAACTCTTTTGCAAAAAATTCTCGCAGATATATCTGCATGTACACACACACACATATAATAAAAACAGTTCATAAATGATGCCATCGTCGGGTCATTCTGAACAACTTACACGCGTTAACTGCAAACTCAGCTCCACAGTCTGAAATTGCATCACTGAGTCGACAGCTGACCTACAAAATCGTCAAATGTCTTTGTTGCTATCCATTTCTTTCAACTCCTCTCATTTTTTTTCGGCCCACAGTAATGTCAGCTCTCATCCACGGGGCTTCCCTGGGAACTGTCGGAGCATGTGCCGTCACCTTAAAGTAATTTATCAATTCCCTCACTTTTTATTCTCTGCCTCTTTTTCAACCCATCCCCCCCCTCCCCCCCCTCTCTTCCAGAGGCTCTTGGAGGAAAACATTGAAATAACATCTGCCAGGGCCCCAGGGAGAAAGAGCAGGGAGAAAAGAGGTCAAACAGTAAAGAGAGCAAGAATCAAAAGGTACGGCTAAAAAAGAAGCGCATGCACAAAAAACAGATAAGTACTGTAACATAGAGGGAATGACACAGAGAGCCTGAGTCAGTCCTAATGACATAACATGAACGTGACGCTTGATGCAACAACTTTGCAGCCCACTGGGTGCTTGAGCGTCTGTGTGTTTGTGAAATTGTGACAAAGAAATTACATTAAGGAGTTGTGTTCGACTGATTAGAAGTGACACAGAGGGTAGACTGCAAGAAAAAAAAAAAAAAAACAAGAACCAAGGAGACAACTGTTCCGGGGACACCTGTCCCTTTCACTCACAAGCTTTAGCAACGCACCGAAACAGCTGCAGGGGCAATAAAGAAGGAGTTCTTCACGTACCTCTCCTCCCCCTTTCCTTCACCATTCCTGCTCGTCAGAAATGTGACGAGACTTTAGCTGGAAACTAACACAGCGTACTGTACGTTCACATGGATTGTTCTGAGCATACATAATAAATAGCGCACAGTTGCTGGCGGCAGCGGCTCTTCTGATGTTCAGAATGCGTGTGCTTCTAGCTCCGGGCAGGAGAACAGATGCCACAACAACAACGAGTAATACATGGTTGCCCCTGCGTTTCACTGCAGCGAGTCCTAATTGTTACGATTCACTCTTCCGCCTGGATCTTGCAGTCACACTGCGCATTACGCTCGTTTCAGTGTTTATACCCCCCCCCCCCTCACAGCAACGGGGCTGACGAGTCTTAACAAGAGGCTGAAACATCCCGACTGGACCGCTCTAGTAAAGGGATCAAGTAGAGTCCTCATCTGTTAGGAGTTAATTAACATTTCATGCTCGGTGACAGCGCTCCAATGTTTCAGGTACAGCGGAGAGAGACGCGCGATGGATGGAGCAGACGTGAAACCAGGAGGACGTGAAAAGATATGAGGAGAAACACTCACCGACAACACAGAAGGATAGTACAGTCCCATCATCGTATTCTGTGCAACAACTCAGCCTGTCGTCGCTCCTCTCTCTCCTCCGTCTCCACTCCAGCTACCTCGCTTTGCGCTCCCTCCTGTCTGAGCCCGTGCCACCTCAAAGTCAGTCTTCCTAGTCTGTCTTCACAGATTCAAAATCTCCCTCTCGCTACCCCTGCTCGCTCTCTCTGCCATGCCAGTATCCCCCTCCCACCCCCTTCCCCGTCCTCCTCCTCCTCCTCCTGCTGCTGGCCTCTGTCCCCGTCACTCTCCCACCTCGCTTGCTTTACTTGCTTTCTCTTTTTCTTTTTTTTCTGCTCTCTCTCTTTCCCTGTCTCCCACTCACTCTTTTTTTTCCTCCCTCTCCCACTCGCTCCTTCCGCTCCCTTTACCCCCAGCCTTCTGCGCTGCTGTTGTGCCCTTGCCTGCTCATCTCCTCTGTCTCCTCTCCAGTCTTCCTCCTCCTCCTCCTCCTCTCTAGCCTGACACCTCCTTCCGTTTACTCCACTGTCTCTATCACACCTGCACACTTTCCCCTCCCCTCTCATGTTGCAGTTCTCTCTCTCTCTCTCTCTCTCTCTCTCCTTTCCCCCCTCCCTCCCCCACCCATGTAGGTGAGTTAACTGGGGCTGCTGGCACCACTGGGAAAGGAAGTGAAGATATTTTCCCCTCTTTAGCCAATGACATGCATTCTGTTACATAAATGTCTGTGGAAGTCACAGCTTCACACAAATGAAGTAACATTCCTCCCGCACCACCGACTCCATAACGAGAGGGATACCTCTTTGACAAGAGGCAGATATTTGTCACCCCATTCTACTATTCCCCTCATTTTTATGGAGTACTTCTGCATCGTTCACAGCTCTACTTTGGCTTTGCAGCTCACAATTTCACTGTTTTGGCTCCCTCCTCATCATACTTCCTATCGGCCTCATTTGGAGCAGAAGACAGATGTTTCCAGCAACAACAAAGATTAAAAAAAAAAAATCACTTCATGCCACCTGCCCAGAACCAAACCACAGACAAGTTAACAACAAACTAGTGAACATAGAAGAGCATTTAGCCAGAATTATTTTGGCAGATGGTTTAAATTACTTGCATGGTCCACTGTGGAGAGGAAAACAAGCCTTGGGCAGTTGCTTTTTTTTCCCAGATATGCAAGACATAAATGACTTTTAAATCTCGTCACAACAAAACCAAAGAAACACTGGGCTGAGAGTATTCATTATACCATTTTGAAATAAGACTGAATAAACACTACGGACAAAGTATTTCAACATGGAAATATCGAGTTCATTCACCCATGTTTGTCTAAGGCAGCCCATGTAATAAGAGCATGCATTGCTTCCTGTGAATCCCTTGTGTCCAACAAATTACATCTTCCACAGAAATAGCTGACGTCACCAATAACTATAAAACTGCTAAAGCAGTAATTACACAATGGAAATAATCAAATACTAATGTGAAAATATTGCCTGTAAGGGGTTTGATGCAAGATTTAAATGTGTTCAGACATTAATTATTGTTCCTCAAACACAAAAAATTAAATAGCTTTGACAAATCACAAAATACCGATCATGAGTTCCAGTTGTTGAGAAGAAAAGATTACTCTAAAATAACTGATTTTCACCTTTGTTATTCCAAATGCGGTCCAAAGAAAGGTACAGGTTTACCTCGGGCTTACCGTAAATAACCATTCCTCTTCTGTACTGCACTTTATTTATGAATTCATTTTCAATAATATCCCAGCTGAATACGAAATAATATTATATGTTTCAATTCTTATTTATTGTACAGTAACATGATATTACATGCTTTTAATGGTTTTCTAGTGATTTTACAATTCCAATATCTGTGGCAGATAGACATCGTCGAGTAAAATGCAAACTTTCTATTTTTCTGTGTATGCTTTTTTTGGAAATCGACTTATAATTGAGGACGACTGAACTCAACATTCAACAATGTTGAATGTTGAGCATTTTAATGCTTTAGAGTTGTCTCATTAGGTGCTGTCAAACCAGTAGAAAAATGCTGCAGAATCTTATATTTTATACACAAAAATTTTCCCTCAACAATATAATCTGCACTAGATTAAAAACATATTAGTGTGAGAAGTTACTGGTGCAGTGGAATCTTTACTTCTAATTCTCAAGGTGACAAATATTGAGCCTCATTGATATTTTCTCATCAGTCCTGACACGTTTGAATATGGCTGTGATAATGTGATTCTATAAAAAGTTCCCCCTACCCCCCTAAAAAAAACACACCAATACACTAATAGATGAAAAAAGGCATCAGTTTCATAGTGTATGTCAGAGGGAGCTGCTCACTCTCTCTTCACACATCAGGCCTGCGTGGCTCTCCAGGCTCTTCCTTTCAGGAGCCTTTGATCACAGTATTC
The DNA here is from genome assembly GCA_013358685.1 of Antennarius maculatus. NCBI lineage: Eukaryota > Metazoa > Chordata > Actinopteri > Lophiiformes > Antennariidae > Antennarius > Antennarius maculatus. Next base: position 20,531,237 of record CM023612.1, read on the forward strand.
TCACACTGCTGTTGACAGTTTAGCACCTCGGCGTTGTGGGAGCCTCTGCTGCCTGTCATTGTTTTCTTCGTCTCTGCCTTTTTTTTACCCTGGTCAGAGGCCAAATCACAATTAAGCCCTGTTTTACGTCGCAACAATTTTGCTAATAAGTTGAGGTTTTTTTGTTTTTTTTTTGCATTTAAAAAAAATTCTTTTTCATCAACATGGCTCTACATCAATGGTTAAGGTGCATGTAAGTATGCAAGGTAGGACATTAGTTAGCAGTGTACCCTTTCAGAATCAACAACACTGGAGGAGCTTCAATAAATGCAACCCAACCCCTAAAAACCACAAACAAAACCAGTGTGATGGGGTTTTTTTTTTTGTTAAAAAAAATTTGGTTTGTCCCAAGTGTTCTGTTTATGTGTGAAAATATGACTGGAATTGCACTGGGCACGTGTGAAGTGGACATGCGTCATCATGGTTTTCAAAGAAGTAGTGTTTCCACAGGTTGCACAGCGCTGGTAACCGTGGCCTTTTCAAAACGGTACATTCACGGACCCGTATGAGCCTGTTCAGGCCTCAAAGTCACCATTTTTAAATTGGTCATAACTCGGTAAGATCTCTCATTTTATGGGTAAAACAGTCTTGCAAATATTTACTTCTTTTGATGAATAAAGGAGAGTAAAATGAATGAACCAGCTGCAGCGTTAAACCAAACACTGCAGGAAAACGACACATACAGTAACATATGCTATGTAAAGTGTGTGCCTCTAAAGTGTTTCACACATGTAGCATGTAAACAAATGACTAAACTTCACTGTCAAAAGATGGTTGATCTCAACCTCTTCTCAGGCTAACAAGCTGCCAGACGTTGCATACGATCTTGGTTGAAATTTTTGTTGATTTTCTTCTCCTCTGAATGAGTGCTAATTGGCTAAAAGCTATAATTTAAATCTTAACAAAGTTCACCAACAGCTTTCTCATTCAACATAAACGTGAATCAGGATTCAGCGTTGCTATCTCCGCTGCCGGCTCACGGTCGGAACAACGATAAGCAACCCACCGTGGTAACGATGACACACAAATTAGGTGCAAGAGTCCCGCCTTGAACAGGCTGCCAGAGGCTCTTGACTGACTTATTCACATCCTCGCAAGACTTTTCTGAAACAAGCAAACACTTTGACTTTTACGATTATTTATCAGATGTTGTCAATGCTAAAGAAACAGTCTTCAAGATGTATTGTTTTACAATGAAATGACAAACATGCTATTTGGCTTCTCCATTATCTGCTGAAAATTGCCACAGATGGGCAGGCAGCAAAACAATTCCCATTCTGAAGTAATTAGTGTATACGACTGAATGCTTCTGACAGATCGAGTGCAGATAAGCAACCAGAGGTTGTTGGGCATCACAGAAAATAAGGGATGAGGGGATTGTGGGCAGAGCATTAGAGGATGTGTGGATGAACACAGGATAATCTAAGGATTACCCACATCAACTGAGCAGCCTAATAACACAATCACCAGGCTAATACAAACAGCGGTAAACTTATTGTAGCTTCGCGTAAATAGTCACACAGGAAATATCCAATATACATTTGAAGGCGGTTCAATCTGATTATCTGCATGTTTTGCAGCGCAGGAGGAAGCAGAGAGCATATTTGTATTTACAGTCTCAGAAGTCATTCCTGAGAATAAAGAAAAGCAGTGGGAAGATAAGGCTTATAATTCAAAGGACTAGAGGATTGTATTTATAATCTGCATTCCGTACCTTGTGGTCCTGAGCAACATTGACTGCGATATGAAAACTGAATCCAGATGGGACAGAAATACTTTGAGACATTTTTATAGGTTTGAGGAGATATTGAAGCCTTACCTGACTGTGAGGCGGGTAGCCGTGGTAAAGGGTCAAAGGGTCATTGTTCTGCAAGAGAGAGCAGATTTTCGTATAAATTTTCAGTTAATTACAAAAAGCGTCAAGACAAAAAATCTGAAATGGAGCTAAATTTATTCATTCTTGTTACGACTTAAGATCTCTGTTGTGTTGCTGACTGTGGTTGAAATCAGTGCTGACACCCCTGTTGTCTTCTACCCACTAGATGGTTTGTCCTCTTTCATGACAGTGGGATCATAGGGGTGAGTGAGATCATGTATGCAGGTGATGACAAATGGACAACAAACACCCCAGGTTTTAAATCATATACGGATCACAAGTGTCAGCCGACATGAACCCCTGTGGTGTGAAATGGCATTACTGTATGAGCCCCGCTGAAAACTCCACACACATTCCTCTCAGTCGCCCTTTTAACACAGAAACCGTGTAATACCGCCACGTCGAAGTCTACACCACCTCTGTTTGAGTACACACTGAGCAAAAACAACAGTGACAAAACAGTCCCTCCCATTGGCATCACAAGACCCATTTAACTGTAGCACCCCCCCCCCCCACACACACACACACACAGTCTAAATTCTCATTTGGGTTTTACCAAGCTCTAGAATTTGACCTTGGATTCATTTAAATCGATAATCTGAATTGGAGCCAAGCAACAGTCATCATAGCAAAATTAACATTTTAAGTTATCATGTATGCTCCTGATTGGACCAAATAATGCATATTAGTCAATTTTTCAAAGTAAAACACATCTACAGAAGTTTAAATTTGCTACTTTGAACTAAGTGGTCGGACCACAGTGAGTAAGAGCATTAATCCAAAACTTAGGTCACATAAAATGCAACAAAATCAGCAGTTTCCAAATCAACCCCGTCATTAAAACTATATACCACTGACAATTTGAAAAGGAGAAAAATCCACATTGTTAAAAAAGATACTATCCAAAATGTCCATGAGGGTTGTAATGTGAACTTTTCCTCGTTTTTGACACGTTTGCTCAAGAAGATCAACATAGAAATGCATTGGTTTGAGTATACACCTCTTGAATTTAATTGAAATCTTAATATTCCTCTATTTCTACTGTTGCCTGATTATTATTACTTCATATCAGTGGACAGCTATGACCGAAGACAGATATTTCATTCTCTACATTGTTTTTATCTCCACGAGCAGATGTGTCTGTTCCATCAACACTGACGTTTGGCAGCAGCAGTAACGATGGGCTTATGTTCCACACGCACAAGAAAGGATTACTTCAGTAATGGCAGCGTGTGCCCCGGTCCAGGTTGATGTCCAGCGACACCCCCGAGAGAGAGATTTTACGTACCATAATAACTTTTTGCACAACTAAAGAGGCGTGGTGATAACTCAACAGCATATACGGTAGCTGCTTTCTTAATACATGACTCTGGATGGCTTAAACATGCCATTAAAATGCCACACCTTTGTTCTGTCCTGCTTTGCCGGTTCACTGTCAATGCAGACATGAATTCAGTCCATTTTGCCCCACTCACTGCCAGCTGAGTGGGGCAAAAACAATGTTGTGAAGGTTTTTACATAAAGCTGGTACGCAATAACGCCTCAGCAGGCTGTGTTATGCAAAAGACGGAAGCATCGAATTTCTAGTGAGTTAAAACAGTTACACAAGATAGAATATAAAGCACCAAATTTTGTTTAGATGTCCCTACTCCTTAAAAAAGTTTGTAACTCACTTTTTTTTTTTTCTCCATAAAACTGTGTTCACGCTTGTACGGAAATGTAGTCCAATAAAAAAACTGGCGATTTTTACAGTAATTAGAAGTCGCTTTGAAGGGGAAAAAAACTGATTTGCCATTCTCTGGCTTCATATCTCTAGACTGGAAGACAAATGGGCTCCCCCCCTCCTCTCTCAGTCTTCCCACTGATCTTCCTTTCTTCTTAAACCGTTGCGCCGTCCCCAAGGGGAACAATTTGCTCTGCGCATTTCACAGCTTGAGTTTGCCTGATTAATACTGTAGCCAACTAAACCTGGACTTCATGTGGCCATTTCATGAAAACGAAAGCAGAACGTTTTCCCAACGCAAGACGCTTGGGTGGAGACGAGAAGGAACGCAGAGGAAATGTCTCGGTGATAGAAAACTGCAGTTAATGTGAGTCCATCTCAGAGCCAAAAATGTACTTAGTGAAGTGGCTTTGGGAGGCAGAGGCTCTAAATAATGAATCACCTCTTAGAGGATTGAATAACATGAATAAAGTATAAACCTTATTTTATGGTGAGGGCAAACTCTACACTCAAGACACTGATGTTACGGAGTGGAAAATTATCAAAACAAAACTAAAGGAACCAAAGAATGCAGAGGAAAAAAAAGAAATTATAGAGCAATAAACTGTATGAAGTTAATTAGTGGTGGTGTTAACCAGAAACATCTGAAATTCATATTTACAAGAAACTAAAAGCAAGAACCAGGGCTGAAATACAATGCGTAATGGTCAGAAATGAGGAAAAAAAAAAAAAAGAGCGATGGAGACCGCAAAGACAATGACTCATACACGAGTGGAGTCATGTGCTTAATTTCCTTAAGGAACTACCAGGAATGAGAGAGGGAGGACTCTGCAAGGCACAGCTCCACTCTCAACACAGCAGCACACAAAAAAAAGAGTTTGCCCTGAACACAGAGGCAGTTCAGAGTTTGACCTTTTTGTTGCTAACATATGAAGCACAGCTGATTCTGTGGAAGTGGAAATTGTGGAGGTTTTGGTAGGTGGGGAGACTAAAACAACAGAGGATACAGCAGGCAGACGTGATATTGTGGGCAACCAGGAGAGAGTATCAAAATGAGTGGAAGTAAACAGATGGTGAAGAGGTGCAGGGAGGGGGCTGCAATAATAATAATCTTAAAAAACAAGCAAAGGATGGAAAGCTTCAAGCCGTCCTTGGTGACATGTTACCAGCAAATGCTGAACCCTGCTATTCTCTCCACCCTGCAGGATATGAAAGGTGGGCCTGTGTCTCCGATTGTTTAATAAATGTGCGTGTGCCATCTAATTTGGTCAAAAGACTTGTGTCTATTCCTGTCGTGCCATGGGACTGCTACTCTTTTGAGGAGGAACTACATTTCACTGCTCAGAGTCACCCCACCTAACTGCAAAGCAGGGCAGCCCTCACACTCAGGAGGATGTGAATCCATTTAATCCACAGAGCACTTACATGCTAAGCCTCAGAACAGTCGGCCGGCTGATGTGAAGTTTAGTTTCCTCGGCGAACTTCACATCCCTCCAACTTCTTACAGTAAACCTCCACATGCTTTTTCAAAGGGAAGTTGGCCACAGTCAATACGGAAATGGGGGTTGCCTAGACAGTCTTGCACTAATTTATTATTATCAGTATTATTTATAATAATATAATAGTGATTGATAATGATGATGATAATAATATAATCTTCACTGCAGTTGTCATATAGCAATATTGGGAAGCAAAATGGCGTGCGGCGTAGTCACACCGATGTCCACTACGCTGATCGGCATTAAGATAAAACTGTAATTTTGATCCCTCAATTATTTTTACATCTGATTGCAGATTAGAATAAGCATGCAATTACTTCCAACACAAACATAATTGCCCATCATGACTTCTCACTATCATTAATTCCACATCACCGCACTGACACCAGAGATGGTAACTGGACTTTTCTGCTCGATGTTGATGTCCATTTTTGGCAGACGTTCCTGGCAGGCTGTTCAGTTTTAACATTGCAGCACAGAATCAGGACTGATTATGAAAGCGCGGTTGAAAATCTATGTGAATTATGCTTGCTGCTGCTACTATTCATCTTCCATGATCAATCTGCACATTATTTTCATGTCTAATCAATTGTTGAAATATTGCTCAGATCCCAGGGAATTGATTCTTTCACAGTTTGATTAATAGTCGATTTTTGTTTCAGTAATTGTGCCGTTAATCAATAACTAATGACTAAGATTTAAGTTTCTGATTCTCATTATCTCATCACTTCAATTCTAATGTATCCAAACTTTTTTTGTATATTTACTATTTTTTAATCAGAACTTCATTCTATAGGCCTGACGGTATACTGCATACAGTATATGATGCATTAGCCAGCAATATAACCATCTAAATTATTTTTAAATGTACACCCAGTACAAATGATGTTCTTAATGTCAGTAAATATAGATCTATAGCAGAAACAATCTATGCCAGAATTACCTATTTGTAATCAATGTGAGGACAACCACATTCTAAGGACATAACATCTCAGAGCAGAGCATAAGACGTGCAGGTTTCTGGATTGAGACAACAGAGCTCTGCTGGCAATTTATCATAAAAAACAAGATGCAAAAACTAAATAAACATTCCCAACACACAGCAAAAACACATGTTTCTTGCTGACATTTTCCTTCTATTTTAGTGGTGAGTCTGAGGAGAGAAAAAAAAAAAAAAGAGAGGGGTGATCCACCCAGATCCACGTCTGAGTCGACTCATTTGTCCTCAGCGCTGCTACCCGAGGTAAAACCTTATAAGGTTAGAGAGCAACCCGGTTCCTGCACAGTGACAGCAAAACACACGCCGCTCAGCATCACACTGGACGGATATCGAAGTCGACAAGCTCCTCTCAACATTTGCCAAAACCTGGGCTTGGGGTGTTACCCCATGCTCATTCCCCAGTAAAGAACAGCAAAATAAACTATAAAATCTGCTAAAATTAGCTTTTTGGGCCGCATAAACTGTTCTAATCCATATTTAATATGTGAGAAACTCCAGGAGTTCAGCAGAAAACATTTGAACTTGTCAAACACATACATTTTATTCACTCCATTAGCTGAACGTTTGGTCATCTAGCGCTGCATGCTGCATTCACTGCTGCAGACTTGACTTAACAGAGCATTCCCACCCCTGCATTGAGATGACATCATGGCCTAATGAGAAAAACAGCAGCGTCAACGGTGAAATGGGAAAGATCTCATTATTTGGCTGGAGGGGCACAAATGGATTGCTCCTTACGCCAACCACACCCCATTGTTTGGTTTAGTTACGGGTCAGAGTTCACCTCCTGCCATGATGCTGCCAATAAAACTAGATCAAGGTTAGAAAAACAGGAGACAAATTGCCTTATGGGACACAGGATGCTGTTTGCTTTATAATTTTCCTTTTTTCCCCCTTTACTGTCATTATCTTAAGATTGGCTTATAGAAAAGTCACTCAGCCCATTTTGCTTCCAGAAAATGAGTACTGTTCCCAAATATGGGAAATAAAACTATGTTTGTGGGTGCGTGTTTTACCCACAAAGTTGGATCTACAGGAAAATTTTTGTTAAGAGTGTAAAATATAAATCAAAGTGGAAAAATACTGTATGCAGTGGAATAAAGCTTTGCTGAAGCTTTAGAGGCCACAAAGACAGCTCTTAATTAATCTTGATGACGCTTTAAATGAACTGAATGGTCACTATGGTTTCTTGGACCATAGTGACCATAATCAAATATTTATTTAATTCGGCCAACAGACCATAAATGAAATATATTCAATATGTAATGACAAAAATAGAAGAAATCCCACAAACAGCAACAAACAATTAGTCACTGGTTCAAATTTATGCAGATTATTTTACTGGTGGTGAATCTGCATCATACTGTGTGTGTGTGTGTGTGTGTGTGTGTATGTGTGTGTGTATATGTGCCTGTGATCCTATAAATCCTCAGCGTTAGATAAGGATCTCAGGATCAGTGTAGCTATAATGCCCCCTCCAGTATGAGACGTGATCCCATTAGCTGGAAACAAAGCCTCTTTACCGCCAGTGATAGGGCAAATCTGTTCCTATACCAATGGGGTGTGGGGGTGGGGGGAGGTGGGGCAAGTCTCCCACTCTCATTTCCGGACTGTCCAAGCCAGCTCACGTCCAATACATTTTAGGGGCTGAAACTATCGATCTGCAATTACACCCACACCCACACCCACACAAACTCACAGCTGTTTCTAAGTGCATTACATCCCTAAGCCTGTCAATCAGCACTCTTGGACAGCAAGACGATTTAAAAGCAGCCATTTAGTTTTTACCTACAGGAGCAAACAAACCACTTTACTTCATAACTGGCGCTTCCAGCAGGGGAGAAACGAGCTTTTTGTCTTTCACCAGAGAGCTCCTTATATAATACACCATTATCATATTCAGAGCACCCGGCTGTCCTCATGTGGTGCCTTAATAACCAATACTAGACTGATTTGTTGGTAAAATGTTCAATTGGTTTTACTGACCAAGAAAATATGGCAAAAGATTCCACTGCATTTGCTCATCCAATCATAGAATGACGGGCTAAAAAAAATGCAGAAGATGAAAGCAGGGAATGGAGAATCTGAGCCTTTGGCAGCGGTGGGGGTTTGCCCCTCCACCCCCATATAACTGGAGGTCTTTGTTTACCTCAATAGATCCTCCTGGCTCTCCATCCATAACCTTCACACTGACATCAGTTTTCATTGCGACGCACACGTTGTTGACATCATTAAACCACATGGCAGAGGGCTTTTTAACGCACTAAAGGTTAAGTCTGTTTACACCATCGCTGCTGGGACTTTATTCGGGCGTTACAGAGATTCGGAAAAACAGAATATGTACACTGTTTGTTTTTGGGTTTTTTTAAGCAACAATACAGCCATGTTACACCCAAGTGGTTTGACTTATCCAAATGAGACTACTGTATTCTAATTCTTTCTCACACTTCAAGTAAATACATGCAGTGTTGTTTTAATGTATACAGTCAAGTGAAATGCAATTTCACTACTGCAGTCTCCTTTTAATATCAATTTAAATGCATGTATGGTCATTTTACATTTGTGAAATATTCCTACAGCAATATTAACATACTAGGAAGACGTGGGACATTTGGGGCTCTTATGCTGTAAAACTGATGTATCAGCAACTGAGGCTAAATCCAAACTTCAGTGCAGTCACACAATTATGATTTCATTTCAGATATGATGTCTTTGCGTTGACTGCTCACATTCATCTTCACATGTAACCTGCATCTTACATCACTGAACAGATATGTACCAGGAATCCACATATAATCCAGAAAATATAACTGGAATGTCAGCTCATGATCAAAATGATCAAAAAAAAGTGATCCGTGCACTGATTTCCTGGCTGATTTACAGTCCGTTTGTTTAGTAGTCTGGGGGCCCATATCAAAAACAGGATGTCATTGGAGAACATTCCCAATTATCAATTAAATCTGCATCATGTCATCGAGCGATCCTCCACATTTAAATCCACCACTGCTGACAAAACAATAACGTGAGAATGAATGCTCAGTGGGAGGAAATCCACATGAATTCTGATCTGAATACTAACAATCCTGCAACATTAGTATGAAGATACACATCTGACTTGGAAAAACAAAAAACAAAACAACAACACATGAAAGATCCCCAAATCAGAACTGAAAGGATTCCAGATTTCACGTCATCTACTGTATACTGTTTACATCTGAACATAATATGCATTAATAATAGTCTGCTATGAGCACCTTCAGCCTCTGTTACGACTTCATCACATGAAAACGTTGCAAATGGAACCACATTACAGCAGGCGGGTATTTCAAGTATATGTGTACTTATTAAAAAAAATGTCACCATGCACCAAAACACCAAGGGAACCTTGCACCACCCTTGTGTTGTGATCGAGTCTGCAGTACTGTATTAGGACAAAAGACCCCCCCACACACACACACACACACATCCTAACAAACCTCGCCGATCCCTCCTGAACCGTCGATGCGGGGACGCTTGCACTCCGCCCCGGCAGAGTCCACCAGAGCCGCCGCTGTCTGGCCGTCGGGCTCCGGGTCCCCACGCTTCATGCCCCGGACAACAGCAGGAGCGCCGCCCGCGATGGGGTGCACCCCGGCCATGGCGTCCAGCTCTCTCTCCCGGTCCATGAGACCCCGGGACACGGGCAGCATGATGGATGCGACGTCGGTCGACATTAACATTTAAAAGTCTTCTTTTTGTCCCCCCGATTCAGATAAACTGGGGGGGGGGGTGTCGAAATAGACGACGGGGCTCCTGTGGGCACGTCGGTGCTTTAAGCCCGTCCGGATGGTTTTTAATATGATCTTATAACACCTCGGTGTATTTTCTGCAGGAATCCATGAAGAGTTGATGTATCTTGAAATGTTTTTGCTTGAGAAATCGAACACTGGTTTGACGCCGACACAAAATACGGCGATCACGATACGGGAAAGTCCATTAAAATAAAAGCAGGTTTAGCAGATGAATCGCAGTTCCCTGTTCGCTGACCGTGTATTTATTTACTGCGGGGCTTCACAAGAGGCCTAGGTTATTTCCGATCATAACAAGCCAATTAAATAAACACCAATCACAACAATGGCTCCAGAGGAGAAACCTACCACCCTGCTTCCGTTCACCATCGGGTTTTTCCTCTGTGATTTTTAGGAGCAAAACATCAACACCCTACCCGCAACCTCAAGACGAAACCCCCTCCAACATGTCTTCCCTTTCCTCTCCTGTCTATTAGCCACAGACTCGCACCACAGAGCAGAGGGTTTCACTCTAAGTCAATGCCCGTCAGGAGCTCTCTGTCGGCCCCCCATGTTCGTCCTCAAGTCTGCGTTCAACGACGATTTCACCCCCTCAAAAAAACGGACGGAGGAGGGGGGTGGCAGTCTTCCTCTCTGCCTCTTTATTATTTTCTTTCCTCGTTCAGTTTACCCGGTGTGGTGTTTCAGCGTGCGTTACAGAAAGGAAACGATCCCTCCTCCTCCTCCTCTTCCTCCTCCTCCTACTCTCTTGGAGGAGTCATTCCCCTCCTCCTATCTTCCGTCCTCCGTCTGAACGCAGAGCCAGGCAGCCTGCAAACACAGGCAGTATGCCGCAGTGCCTCCATACATTTCACTGGGGGGGGGGGTGAAGTGTGTGTGTGTGTGTGTGTGTGTCCGTCCTGCGATCTCTCTTAATACTCACACCTTTTTAAATCCAGAGCTCCTTAACACCTCACTGTGCTCCGTTTCCATTTCATTTTTAATGAATATGCGCGTTTATAGCGCGTCCTCTGCGGTTTTTAATGGTAGCACAATAACAGAAGGTTGGCTTAATCATTAAATTCAGCCCGAGAAGATTTTCATTCCTAACTCATTACACAACCAACACACAGGCCAAGGTCTTCACACAAGCCCAGCTGTGAGTCATGCAGCATGGAGTACTTTATGCTCCTCTGGTGCTTTGGTATTTTTATTGCATGCATGACACCCAGTGGTAAAAGGCTACCATTAGAGGCAAAGACTTAAAAGATCATTTCATGTGGCAAATTACAATACACACCCAGGCTTGGATTCCCATTGGTTTGACTGATTTAAAGTTTGACATAATCACATTGAGTCACTGAAGGAACAGGTCAGATATTTAAGAATTGGCTCAGGCCTTAGCTCCTACTTAGCTCATTCATTGAAAAAAATTGCCTCTTTGTGAAATCAGCGAAGATCCTCACATATTTTGGTTCTTATTAGCCGTTTCTGCATAAGGAAAACATCTGGTCATGCTTTTAGCCATTATGTTCCAACCAGCTGCAAGTCTTCCCTTAGATCTGAAAGACGGAACGCTCAAAATCATAACTAAAAACTATCCGTTCAGCTGGAATGTTTTATTTTTTTCTGAACACTGAACCCATTCAAATTTGTTGTGGGTCCAATTTCTTTTATCATGAGACAGCACTATTTTTCACCATTTTTATAGAATACAAGCTACCAAGCAAATTTCAATGGTATGTGTAGAAGATTTGGGCATGATTCATTTAACTATCCTCAATTTATCCACAGAAGGCCCTTCTCCCAGGATCGGGCCCCAGCACACTTGAGGTTTACCCAGGGATGAGATGAAGGGTCTTTCCTTCAGCCAGCATTCAAGAGCTGGCCTCACTTCTGCCACCATCATCTAGACATCTACCCCACAAACTCTTATTTAGCACCCTGCAGAATAGCCCCTTTAATGCATACTTGAACAACCACACACATCGCTTACAGCTCCACTCGGTTATCTGGGTACACTGCTAGGATAAAAGTGATTTGGATAAGAAATCACAAGGATTTAATTTCTTTGCATTTATAGCGCCAATAGGTTATTATAGCCAGTCTCCTTTATTCAAACCCAAAACCTCAATACAGATGAACATACATCCGAGTCAATGTTCACATATTCACTTTAATATTAACTTCTGGAACTTTAGGCTGAGATCAAGGAATATGTGATCAGAAATCAAGTTTAATTGTGAAAAATTCATCAAATTGTTAATCTTGAAAATGAATTAAAATCATACCAGTAAAATCAATTCAATTCAATTCCATGAATGAGAACTTGGAGCCAGAGTAAGAATATTTGGAAAAGTGATGAAATAGACATATTTAGTGTTGTCCAAAACAATCAGCTTCTCTTCTTCCAATATTATCTTTCATCGCAGAGATGAGTTTGATATCTTTCATAGTTGTTCAGATCACAACAGCTGGGATGGATCAGTCAGTAGCAGACCAAATTGTTTGCTGTTGGACTCTCCTCCTTCAAGGCTCTTCTGTCGCCAACTGTTTATGTCAACCCTAAAGGTTTTAACTCAGTTTTCTTGACTAGTCAAGGAAATTATGACATCTAGTTGACAATTTTGCACAACTGATGCTGGATGACCAACCTGTTGAAGATGCAAATTGAATAAAACTCCAACAACAATGAACCTTTCTGGTCAGTCTTGCTTAATTAACCAACTCATGAGCTTTAATCTTGAAGATGCCAATAAACATCAGATTGTGTTGTGGCACAATGCATTTTCCTGAAAGTGTGCGCTTAATCAAATTGTTGCATAGGAAAATGAGAATGTAATATTCTAAAAAAGGAATACTACACACATCACACTGTGGGGGATTAATAAGGGCATAAAGTTCTTTTTAAAATATTACATGTCCATTCAAATCCACACGCCGATGTATTGTGATTTCCTTTGTTTGTACAACACTGGTTTTATATATAAATCCTCCTCAACATCTACTTTGTTATTGCTACAAACCATAGAAGTCAGTCTGAATTTCTTTCATGTCGGTCCTCAAGGGCCAACTGTTCCTGTAAACAATACTGCCTCCCACCTTCTGATGGAGCACCACTTCCTGCTATAAAAAACAGCTGCAAACTTGGGGACAAACACACAGCCTGTGTTCTTTAAGAACTTTTATTGGTGGTTTAATGAGTGACATCTGAGGAATGAAAAAAAGGAGATGTGGTCAGTACAAACACATAAATCACACCTATTACTACAACTAAAAGTACAATTAGCTGAATATGCAAGTCTGCTTACAGATAATCTCGCCAACTTCAGGAGTCTTCCACGTCGTAACTGAAAAACAGGAAATGGATCGGTCTTAATAAATAATTCAAAACTCATTACTAAATCATTGTCCCGCCGTCCTACTGAACATGAGCTGCTATTAGCTCTGAAGCCGCTTTCAGTCATGAGAAGTGAAATAAGGCCCATTCATGTGTGTTTTCATGCAAGCCTTCCCAGCTTATGAGGGTGTGGTGGGTGACTTCAGGACAGTGGGCTCATTTTCCTTACAGTCACTCGCCAAAGCATCCCTCGATACAGGGTCCATCACGTGGTGAGCAGATTTCAGTTGAACACATGAAGTAGATCTGAGGAGGCAAAAACAATATTTGATGCGTGTCTTCAGAGTATGCAATGAACCAGAACTAACAGCTGCTGTTAATTGAGATTTGGACAGAATTGGTAGTTTAGACATTGGCCTCAGAACATCTTGAAGCATGATTTTAAAAAAGTTGGAAGTCAGGTAGCAATATCCTCCCCATTTCTGATTTAATACAGATCTTAATAAGCTGTATGGATCAATAATGTAACTGAAAAGGAGACATATGAGGCAAATTTTCCAAACTTTCTGGAGAGACAACTATGTTAATGCCCCAGAGGAAAAAATTCCAGTGCCACAGCAGGAACACCACACACAAAATATTTCCATAAAATTATTTAAATGACAATAATGTCTGAAAATCATGAAAATACCACACTTATACAATGAGATGTCTGCGATACCAAGCCACCTTTACATATAAAGCTAAAGCATCTACCTATCCTTACCTCCTCCTCCGGGTCCTTAAAGTCACCATCAGGAAGGAATTGGAAAGTTCTGATGGTAAATCGGCGGGTCTGACTCTGAGGAGAAGGTGGCTGAGGATCGGAGATCACAGCTTGTTGTAGTGCTGGGTCCAACGGATTGGGACATCTAGGGAGCAATATTTAATTAGTCAGCCAAATAAAACTGACTATGGGTATCAAAACCTTTACTCTCCTTCTGTATCACCACCAAAGATCTTACGTGATGTCTTTATTACCAATACTAAGTATAAATTAATGAGCAGATTTGATTAAATATCCACCAATGTGACATTTAAATGATTCTTTTAAATTGTGAAAACATTGTGAGGCAGTTTCATTTCAAATGTTACACTCTCAATGGAGGTTTGGGCTTTTCAAATGATCTTGTTTAGTTTTCTGCTCGGTGTGAAAACTATGACATCTATTGTATGTGCAGTGAATCTTAAATAATGGTCTCTAAAAACAGGAAATGTCTCAAAAAGGTACCCATTGTAAAGCAGCAGCCACACAGCTGTCCCAGAGCGGGGGTAGGCCACACAGAAGTGCACCAGCAGCACCAGACTGGGATCTGGGGTGTTGAGCAGTCGCACCTCCAGGTAGAGTGGTTTACCCAGCAGCATCTGTAGGGGCTGGTGGTACTGAGGGTAGTAGCTGGTGTACTGAGGGTCTAAAACATGTGATGGAAAAAAATTACTTCTTTAACCTCTTTTAAAAACACTGAATGCTGTTTTCCTACAGGTGGAGTAGAATTTGAACTACTTGCACATGATTGAAAAAAGTGGATGTGATTACATGTTCCTTGTTCATTCTCAGTGTAAATGCAACTTCAGTTATACAATATGCTTGAAAATTATGAAGAACATCTACCTCTGGCAATCCTGAGCTGGACTCCAAACACCCCCTGAGTATGGACAGCAGGTCCCAAAGACGGAGTTTTAACCATGTAGCTGACACTAAGAACAGTACTTGGCAGATACCTGCATTCCACCAGCAATCTGACAAGGAGGGGACAGGTATTGGGAATTTATCGTATTTATAATGCATTTTGAGCAGGGCTGCCTTGATTTGATTGCATTTTAAAGATGGCCCCAAAACAAATGGAAAAGTGATCATTCATTTCCACAGTTACAATCAAACCAGGCACATTGAAATCACATAATTACATTGGTACGTGACCATCGAATCCATCCACCATAATGTACAAATTTTGAATCGAAAATGTCTAATGTTCAGTAAGGACAATATTGAACATTTTACAGATCAAAATTAATAACATAAAATGACTGAATTCATCCACTGAGTTTTATAATGAGTAAGAAAACATCATTCTTGGCCTATTTTGTCGAATTAAAAAACCTAATTTCCCCATTACCTTAATAGATGTTTTGACTTGTTTTGCTGAACTGGTGCTAAACAGCACTAATCAATGTGTCTGTACTGCATAAAAACTTTTCAAGAGGGATCTCTTAACATGACAAATCTGTAGCGTTATCACCTGAATCTGTATTTCCCATCAGTTTTGCAGCACTTCATAGCCAATGTCTGCTCTTTTAGTTCTGTTTTTGTTCATTCTTGTCTTTGTTGCTGCATCATTTTTGGCAACAGAAAGCAGTTTAGTTTCAGGGAAACTAAATAGACCTCTTTAGATTACATGCTCAGTACTACATGTCAGAAAGTAACTAGCTGGTTACCATTGTACTACTTTTATGAGATAAAATACATGTTTTGCTCAGGGTTGGTAAAAATAAATGTTTCTCCATTACTGCCTAACGTGTAAATAAGCCAATATGTGCCAAATGTTCACCATGTACATGCCCTCAAGAGGTAACAGGTTTAACCAACCTGAAAGTAAACAAAAATGAACTTGAAATTAAATCCTACTTTTGTTTTTAATGAATCAAAATTCCACATGTATTACTTCAATAAAAAGCAGACTGAAAAGCCAACCTGACAGGAGAATCCCTTGTTATTGTGCCATAGTTGAGGCTGATTGCTTGAATCTCATTTATTATTTCCACCATGTATATCATCGTTTTCCCAACCATCTGTAAAAGAGAAGACATGCAATTTAGTCTATGAACACATTTAAATAGTCCAAGACCTGTGTGTGCTGCAGTTAGACTCCATGTTAGAAACACGCAACGCTTTGTTAAATCCTTTTATTGGATTTGTTGACAATAAAAAACAAAACAAAACATTGAAACATGATTGTTCTTACTCATTTATTCAATATTTTTGGGAAATTTTTCATTTATTATTACGGCTTACCACTCTGTGTGTCCCACAACCATCTATTGGGATCTTGAATAGCGCGTAGTCAGAGGTCACTCTCTCAGGCTTGCAGGTGGAGTTACCAGCAGACACAAGCAGTGCAGGTGAAAGAGGAGGCTCAGTGAGGGAGGCAGGCACGGTGAAGACAAAGTGCCGGTCAATAGTGCACTCTGGAGGATGACACAAACACACACATACACCTAATGATACACAAGCGCATTTATGTAAAAGGTCAGATGAACAAAAGTTCAGAATTCTCAGGAGGCAATTGATATTGAGACCAAAGGTAATTTGTACCCTTTTCATAGTCCATGTCATTGCCCGATTGAATCAGGCCTTGAATATGCTTCCTCATGCATCCAGCAGCTGCTGCACTTCACATTTCCACACCAAAAATAGCTCAATTGTACTCAACTAGTTGTGGGACAAATATTAGTAAGAAAGAAACTGCAGCTCACCATCCATGGGGTAGTAACAGGCAGGGGGTTGCTTGCTGAAGCAACAGCCCATGGAGAGGCATCGTGACTGGGATATGGAGCTGGGTCCGCAAGGGAGACGCTGTTCACTGTGAAGACTGCACTCTGAGGCACAACACAACAAAACATCAGCCACAATTCTGAATGGCCATGACAAAGTGTCATTTGTTGAGAATTTTAGGTGCAAACATTAAATCCATCTACCTTTTTCAGACCCTGAGATGAGAACTGGACAGGAAAACTGAGACTCCCGTCTCCCATTGACTGTTGTGTAGACAACAGTAATGATGAACATGTTATCCTTTGAGAGAAAAATGTTTACGTAAGAGCTAATGGGTTACGGAATTGGCCAATTATACAAAAGGTCAAATCCTCAGTGTGAAACTTGAGTCAATACATGCCTGCAGACTCATGTGGCAGCCTGTCTGTAACCGGAGACGTAAATGGATTTTACCATCTTTGAGTTTTCTTGCAGTGTACCCACAATGCTTTTCGGCATCCCGGAGGTTCATCTCACTTCCTTTGATATCTGAAAAACGTGTAAGTGGAAACTACTTTTTTCGTTCAAAGTCTAACTCATAACATTTTTAATGAGTCCTAGTGCAGCCCAGAGAAAAAGTCCTCTTTCAACTGCTGAGTAGAAAACGCCCCCCCCCCCGAGAAAAACAGGGTAAAATTTGACTCATGCACTGTTGATGACAGCCACATGCACCTGGAACTATATATCACTACATACACAAGCATACCTTTAAAAACAATTCCTGAGATGGGACCTTGAGGGAGCTCCATAGTCATCTGATGTGAGGAGCAGAAGACTTTAAGCTCTGGAACGGCCGTTGGACTGAGCTTGGCCTTGGTTGTGCTGGGTGGTAGCATTGTTGGGGTTGTTGGTACTGGAGTTTCAGGGGTAGTTTTAAATGAACATTGCAAGTCCAAAGTCCTATATTGTCCCATGGGGAGATCCCAATACCTTACAAGTAAGGAAAGGGTTGCGGTAGGCTAAAGAGAAAAATAAATGGTAAGTACAAACCACTACACTTTGTTCTTGCACAGAACGTAAAACTCCACCCAGTATAGATTTACACAAAACCTAAGGTATAAATTAAAAAAATTGACGTCTGGACTTGTGTGTCATATTCTAATACACCATTAGAATGTCGTCCCGTGTATCTTATTTAAATTTCATGGGGTTCAGGAAATGGTGAGCACGCTGACAAGGCATTACAGAGGATCTTACCTGTTGCTCACTGTGGCAGGCTGGCAGAGGAGAGTGAAGCATTACCCCCATGTCCCCAGCCATCTGCACAGTGTACCCACAGAGTGTAGACACATTGGAGAGGGACAGCCATGTCTTCAATTGGTCTAATGTTATAAATAATGATAGTTAAATCTCTGGCATACATCCAGCTTCTTGAAGACAAGTCGATTACGATCGTCTCGTCTACAGAAATCTACTTGCCTTACGGGTCACAGGTTATGCTGGAGCCTATCCCAGCATGCTTTGGGCGAGAGGTGGGGTAAACCACAGATGTGTTTCCAGCCCATTGCAGGGCCACACATAGACAGACAACCACTCACACGTATACATAATTTGGAGTGATCATTTCACCGTAGTTACATGTTTTCGAAGGTGTGAGGAAGCCAGACATCCTATGCAGACAGATCACGCAAACTCCACATAGAAAGGAATCAGACCTGGAACCTTCTCGCTGTGAGGCTACATCACTACCCACTACATCACTGTGCTGCCAAATCTTTGATATTTGACACAAATTTAACAAAAAATGTTTAAAGACAGTGATAGTTATGTTTGCTGTATTGTGAACACTCCACCAAAAATAAGAGCTGTTATGCATGGACAAACACTGACCTCTGACCTGGATGGAATCTGGGTCAGCAAAAGGCAGGAATGCAACCATCTTCCCCTTCAGGCACTGAAGATGGGGGATATATGGATTGAGCCCAGTTGGTGAAGATGCTATAGAACTTGTAGTACTAGGAGTTGAAGTTGTTGAAGTGGCAGTTAAGGTGATGGTGGTTAAGGGCTGTTTAGTTGTTTCTGGTAGTTGAGTCTGTGGATACTGGGGTACAGGATAAAATGGTGATGGATAATATGGTGGGTAAAAAGGGTAAAAGTAGGGATAATAGAGATACGGATAGTAGGCAGCAAGGTAGCGAGTGTAAGGGAGACAGGGGATTTGTTGAGTCTCTGTTTTGGGAGGTTCCTGAAGATGAGTTTGTGGTTTCTCTTTGGTATGTGGGGGAGGCGTGGGTGGATAGAGATACATGGTTTTTTGAGGATGAAAGTGGTCCAAGTGGTTGCTTAGTCTGTCAGGTTGTTTGGGAGGCACGGTTCTAGTCATAGTTGTGGTGGCAGGAAGTGGCGGTGCTGCAGTAGGATGCGAAGTGAATGCAGGCTGCACCCCAGCAGCAGGTTTGAGATGTGGAAACTGTCCATAATGAGTGTAATAGTCATATATAGAAGGTAGATAAAACTGACTGAGTGAGAAGTGTGGAACCTGAGGCTGTTTCAGCTGAGGTGGAAGAGAATGCAGGGGTTTGGGTAGCTGGGTAGGTAGAGGAGTAGTAGTGGTTTTCTTAACTGCAGAAGTTGGAGCAGGTGTCACTGCGTGGTTGTAGAATACGTAGGAGTAATACACATCAGGTGAATACTGAGAAGGGCCAACAGGCAATTCATGACCTGCATGGGAAGAACTGTCCTGCACTGGGTTAGGATTTGGTGAAGATGGAGCTCGTGCAGGAGGCTGGGAAGGAGTGGGAGGGTATTTTAATTCATCTTCAGGAGTGTAGGGCAGCTGGCCAAGCCACATAGGGTAGAGGGACTGTGGTTGCTGAGACCCTGGAGGACTTCCATGGGTGGGTTGTGGGGGTCGAGCAGGTTGTGGGCCAGGAGGGTAGATCTGGGGAAGCTGGGGGTATTGATATACAGGGTACTGGTTGTGAGGATATTCAGTAAGCTGAGCGATCTGCTCAGTGGTAGGTGGTTGAGAGGGAAGGGTGGTGGGCACAGTGGATGCAGAAGAGGAGGATGAGGGGACAGTGGGAAGCTGAGAACTGGCTTTGGCTGGACAGGAGAGGATATATTCCTGTTCATCTGCAACAAGGTGGAGATGATAACCACCCTGAAAGACAGTATCACATTCAAATATTATATGTGAAAGCCCAGAGAACGTCACAATAATTTACTAACACCAACTAACTTACCCCACCACTGATACAAGGAGCCCCATATGGGATAAGGAATGACAGCTCCCCAGGGTTTGAGTCCAGGAGGTTTGCACAGTCTTCAGACACAAATGGAGCCCAACCTCCATTCACTGCAGAACACATCACATGTTGTAACCAATATCAATCAATCAATAAAGGTTCAGATCATATTTCTGCCAATGTTTTTGTCAAAGATTGTAATAATCTCAACCCTACATTTAAATCCCACAGACTTCCAAGCAAAATACACTATTTAAGGTAAAGGAAATGTTTTGTAACAAAACAGTTTGAAGCATTCATTTTACAGTTAATGCATTTTACAGATCGATTCACCATAGTTGAATGTTTTTGAAGGTGGGAGGACGCCAGAGAACCCGGAGAGAACCCATGTAAACACTACAAGATAAAAAAGTCACACAAACAGCACTACCTACTGCGCTGCCCCTAACTATTAAGTTAATAACTTGCATGCTTACAGGCCCCTAGTGTGTTGTGCATTTGCTTCAGGGGCCAGTACACAATATATTTATATAATATACTGTATATGCATGTTTAACACATATGTATATGTATCGTATGGTCATGAGTGTAAAGGTAATTTCCCCGTTTGGGGACAATAAAGTGGAGTTTCTTTCTTTCTTTATTCTTAATAAATGTTAAACATGCCAAACATTTGGAATGTACCAGGCTTTAGTTGTTCATTCTGAAATTGCAATTAACCCATCTCCAATCAAATAGAACTGTCTTGGACAGTCCTCCTGTTTAACATGCAAATCTTATAAGATTGAGTCCTATATTTCTTTGCAGTAAATGTCCAAAATGTATATGGGGTCATGTTTAATCTGTAAATTGCTGCCATTTTATTTTTCAAAATGATCTATTCTTCTACAGTACATGCCACGACAAACAATATTGTTATTGTAAATTATTAATTGTTGTAAATTAACCATATTCTTTATCCGATGTTTGTCTAACACTGACAATATATGGATTTAAGGAGACAATATCATTCTGATGTGGATGAACATCACAGTCGACCATAAATTGAAAAACTTCACAATTTAAGTTAATGTGTTGCAAGAAAAAACTATTTCTGTAACAACAAATCAATCATTTCAACAGCAAGCCAACATACCCACGACTCCCAGCATCAATAGATGTGACTCTTGCCCATCTATCTGCACTGCCATGCTGTAGGGGGAACAGAAGACCAGGGGAGAGCCGTGAGGGGCAACAGTGGCCATCTGCACTGGGCAGGAGAGCTTGAGAGAGCTGTCCAACCACAACATGGGCAGTACATAACTACCATTCTGACAGAAACAGAAACAAGGGGATGATTAGCACAGGAACTGTTGATAGAAATAATATGTCGGTGCTGTTTGTACCTCCTTTGTCACGTAACATGCATTATAAGGCACCACCATTTTAAGGTCACTCCACGACATCCTCACTGAATAACCACAGTATGAAGGTAACTGGGACAGGGAAATGGGAGAAGCTCCCTCTGAGGAGTGAAAAAGTACAAAAGTTGAATTTGGTACTGAAAATGAACAATTACATCCACTCATTAATGGATAGAGCATTTATTAAACCTAAAAGGTAAATTCAGAAGCATGTCTTCAACTAGTTTGTCAGATGTAAAAGACGATTCGATTAAAAAACAAAACAAAACAAAAAAAATCCATTAAAAAAACAGCCAAGTCCCCAGTCCCCAAAAAGTCCCCAGACTTTGATCTTGTTTGCTTGGAAATATTGACATCATTCCAAAAATTATATTTTACATTTTAAAACAAAAATAAAAACAATCACTTGGAACCAATAAAGGATTTATGGAAACAGATTTCTTGTAGTACGCTGATTTTCAACAAAGATTGCAAGTAAATGTAGTTTTTCCACCAAAAAAATGTAGTTTCATATCAAATTTTAATAACCCATCTATAAAATTCCCTGCTGCAGTAGCAGAAAACATTCATTTCACCATTTAATTATACTTATCACTTATGTAGTGCCCTAGACGTTACAGAAAGCTAGGACAAATTTCTGGATTAATTCCAGCAGTTATAATTAAATAGACGAGGGAAAAACTGCAGTCCGATGGGTGGAAATGACCAAACAATGTGTTCATAGGTTGGAAGTAGAACGCAAAAGCAGAAACAACTCTATTAAAACAAATCTGTTGACCCAATGATTGGCTTGCTCCTCTTTACCATTACTTATAGTTCAGATTTTTATTCTATTTTGGGTCCCTCAGTTCCTTATTTTAAATATTTATTCTAGTTTTTAATTAACTTGTGTTCTTAGTCTTTCTTCTATTCGATCTATGTCCACACATGCCATGTCTGAACCAACATCAATGTTAACTCAGTAACCAGCAAGTAGCATAAACAAGTGATGGTGGACTAATACGCATACAGTGCGAAAACATTACAAATATGTCATTCCAACCACATTTACATTCTCAACTGCAGCGAAATAATGTGACGATCGTGCATTGGTCTTAATCTTAGGTATCAGCAGCAGATGAGACTTCAGACTTCAATGTAAGGGGCCATCATGTGAACAGTGATCTTGATAATTGAACACACCAGGGCTCTCAGTCAAAAACCCTCATTGCCACTCTTAAAACTTGAACACATCACTAAAGCATCACTTTTAAATTTGAACATTAAACAGGATCTTGAGCCCTTGCGCTCCACAATCACAACTGCCACCGATCAGAGCGAACAATCCTTTGCAAGAGGATTCATTCATGCCAGCAGTTACCATTCAAGCGACAGTCAGGATTTTGTATTTGTATTGACTGATGTGTGGGTCTAAAACTTCCTATTAGTGCATGGCATACTTGCTAGGAAAATATGTTTAAGGTTTGGATTTCGATTTAACAAATTAAGTTTTTTTAAAGTTTATACTATGGTTACTGTGCTATGTGTAATTTTCGATAAGGCTTGACTGAATTTAAAGCTTTGCGTCCCAGGCTGAGCCTGTTTTACTTCCACTTTAACTGTAATAGTGAACCTTCAGGACATCTCTTACCTCTGTCTACTAACAGGTGCATGAACCCTTCTCCAGAGGCAGTGAAGTTCATGACGTCATAATCGCACTGCACCAGAGGCCTCATGGATTGCCAGTAGGAGAAATGTGGACTAGAGTGAAGTGATGGGGCCAAAATCTTCCCCTGCACTCCATTGAAATCTAAACAAGAAAATGTAATTGAATAAAAAAAAAGATTTGGTACGTCCACTCTCTACTGCTCCATCTCCAGCCATAAAATAAAAAAAAGAGTGAAGCAGTGCAGGAAAATAGAAATTTTGACTTGCTGGTTTTCCAAACTAATACATGCTTTAACCTGTAAAATCGGCTTGATATCCATCTTGATGTCCTGAAGCCAAAGATCTCATCCTGATGTCACCTGCAGCCCAAGACGAGCTGTTTAACGCGGGTTCACCAAACGTGTGTTCACGCAAACCAGGACGGATGACAGGATCAGCGCGCAGTTCCTTCAGATCCCGACGTTTGGATGTGCGCACATTTGGGATGTTACGATAAGCCGAGCGCAAAATATCCCGCGGAGCGTCGTGGTTGTGTTTAACCCCTGCCTTCCTGGACCCTCGAAACGGG
Organism: Antennarius maculatus; assembly: GCA_013358685.1. NCBI lineage: Eukaryota > Metazoa > Chordata > Actinopteri > Lophiiformes > Antennariidae > Antennarius > Antennarius maculatus. The sequence continues at coordinate 20,554,858 of CM023612.1, forward strand.
ACCTTTCCGCCCTCCCGCTTCCCTAAACTTACCGGATGACACATGTGAACCGTGCAACTATAAACGATTACCACCAATAAAAGCCAAGATTTTTCTCGTCTCTGTTTGCCAGACATTGCCGGAGATGCGGTTTGCTCACGCTGAACGGCGTCAACACCTGAAGAGGGCGATCAATTAAGAGTGGACGGAAATGGACCAATTAAAACGCAGCAACGGTCTCACCTGGGGGGGGGGGGTACCCCATCAACCTGCTGCTGAGGGGTGTCCACATTTTAAACCGAATTTTACTGTTTTAAATCAAATCTACAGCAACTACTTCAGCGTGCTACCTTTTCAAAATACATTTAAAACATTTTTTTAAATTTATTTTACTGTATTTTTTTTCCCCCCACAGATGAATGGATGAGAAAATCACAAGTGACTAGTAGTGACACATGGGGGGGGGAAGAGTCCTGCTGAGCACCCATTCTCCATTCACTGTGGGTATGTGACAAAGCATCAGGGATCAGATATAATCATTTCAATCTTTTATTTGGTCTAACAGCCAGGAGAAAATGCTTCCCCTGGTCCATCTCTACACCTTCAGGCAATCATACAGCTCTCAAATGCTTTCATCTCAGGAATATTTATCACAGAATCTTCTCACTTACTGCTCTATCAGCTCAATTAATAGCACAAAGTCATGGAATTTGTGAGGAATTTATTCAATTGATCTAATTACACCCCAGTCTGGCCTTCTCCAATTCAAATTACAGTCTCATAGCTCAGTCTCCAGTTATCTTCTAAAAATCATTGGAAATGCATTTACTGATGTTCTGAAATGATTGCTAGGATTTTCAAAGACTATATACCAACAAGATGAAATGTATTGAAAAGACTGCAAACCCAATTTAAACTATGCTTTATGTAGCCAATTGCACCAAATTTGTGCAACTGGTACCCAGTTGAATGAATGCCCCTGTACTATAGTTGCAATTTTAAGGATCTTTTTTTTTTTTTTTTTTTTTTAAATATTTTAGAAGAAACTCTTTTCTAACTGAGCATATTAAATGAACCTTAAACACACAATATGATATATTTTACCTCATTACACTGAACACTTACTTCAAATTAGGTCACAAAGTCAAATTGCACACACAAACATATAAGAGTTTACATATTTAAATATTTCGTTGCAGATGAAACAATCCAGCAAAAGCTGAAATGTCAGTGATAATGACAATGACTAATGAGGTTCTTCTGAAATCTGAACTAGGTTATTGGTATAGAAGGTTTTTTTTCTACTTCGCTGACTTTTTGAGGTTTGGCAATTTATACAGTGCACACAGGTGACAAAATACAGTCATGGAAAAGGACTGTGAACGTAGAAATATAATACGCTGGATTTGAAATACTGGAAAACCTCAGTTTCTAATGAGAACGATTTGCCAGCAATACTTTTAATTAATCACGAAGGATATTTAAATAATGAATTTTGTAAATTATACTCAAATAAAATAACTTTCTCATGAAAAGGCCAAAAGTCCAGTTGAACTGAATTTTAATGTAAAAAGATTCATGCTTCAAACTGAAGCTGATGATGAATTTGCTACATTTCATTCATTTATTTGTAATTTTTTAAATTATCATATTTCATATGGTTTTTATTGGTCATCTAATTGTTGGATAAAACACAATATGCTAAAAGTAAAATATGTAATTCATTGTATCAGTTATATTAGTGTACTGTATACTTAAATACAAATATTTAATATACCCTATATACAGTACATTTTCACACAAAATGAAGTGTGAATATTTTGATTCTGATTTTAAATTCTTACTTCCTGTATCAGGTAATGCTTTAGAAACTGAGAAAAAAAATCTGTCAATATCTTTTATGCTGATCAGTTTGTGGCTGATGCATCATTATCAGCCAACAAAAATGAGAGCTTACACCAAACTACAATTCTTCTCCTGCATTTTTATGAATCATAGCAGCCCAACAATTTGGACCCTCTTTGTCTGCAGTGAGCCATAAACTGGATGATTCATTCTTGTCTTATATTTCTGTATTGTATCAGCCACTAATGACCCGAGTGGGTGGAAAAGTGACAGACATGCTTGCAAGCTTGTGAGCAAATTAGGGTGTGGCTGGTAACAGGGCAAGAGAGACGTTTTTGAATGTCTGAATATCCTCATCTGATCTCCATGAGGATAAAGCAACCATTGTACTCTGACAGTGTGGTCTTCACGGAAGAACCATACTATGGTGGGAGATAAGAAAGAAGCTTTGCTGGGATGACCATGATGATCTATATTATTCTATTTTTAGAAAGCCTCAGTAGAAATTAGAAGGCATATAACTACTAAAGCTTTCTCTCTTCTGGGACAGGTGATAAAAGGCTTTACTAAATACTGACTGTCTGCCAAGTAATAACATGGTCTCATTTCAACAGTGAATAACAATACCCATCTGACAGGAGCTGTTTAAATTGTGGCAGTTTGTGCTGTAAATATGACCATTTTAAATAAGATCTTTTTCAGAAGACTCACATACTCATGTTTCTTGTAGCCACCGTTGCGGGTTAAGTGAATTTCTATGTTCTTTTTGTAAGGTATGAGTTATAGTGAAGAAACACTTAATGACAGAGTTTACAATAAACAAAAATTTACATGATACAAACACTGTGGACCAGAATCGTCTTGACATTTGGAAATGTGAAACCCGATTTTCACATTCAACTCAAAATATTTGCATTAAAAAACACGGGACTGGGCTGAAGTATGTATGAGGTTTATTACTATGGCTCAAAGTGGCTTTTGTTTCCAAAGGGCACATCCACAATAGTTTAGTCACATGTGTAAATGCACATTTTATTAACATTTCAGCATTTCATCCAGGCTACAAAAGAGAGGAAAGGGAGTTGTTCCAAAATGTCCTCGCCCATATCCTTTTGTAGGACTTTTATTATCACCGAACTGGACATTGAGAATCACACCAACAATTCCAATGCTTCTGCACAGTTCTTGTCCAACATTTTACTCTGGAGAGATCAAAATTGTTGTAGTCTACTGACAGATGCACTCATTACGATTGAAAGTTTATAGATTTAAATAAAATTTAATTTAGCCTTTTTGCATATATATTATTTAATCTCTCTTTAAAAATGTCATTTAATCAGTGTCTAACTTCTGCAATTCTATGAGCATAATGTGTCCAAAAGCACAATCAAGAGGTGCTGTCCAATCTATTCTTGATGCATTTGTCCAAAGTTGTAGTTCATGATTGAAGGGGCGCGCATTATAAGGACAGAAGTTGTGGACAGTTTCTTTAAAAGACAAGCCTCTTAAATGAGAAAAAAGAAGTACACCAATATGTTGCAGCTTGTAGAGACGTCTTCAATTACTAAAATGAGCAGAAACACTAACCTAACTTAGCGAAATGCGTTAAAAACATCCCTATGACCATTTGCTTTTTACGCACCGTTTGGTGGTGAAGGGGCAACCTGAAACGTCGTCTAGATGTCTCACCGAGGGGGGAAAATTATACTTTATGGGTGGGGCTTTGTGAAAGGAAAAAGAGGGACTAGAGAGGGAAAACAGTGTAGTGTGTGTGTGTGTGTGTGTGTGTGTGTGTGTGTGTGTGTGTGTGCTGTGAATTCAAAACTGGGTGGGTCTACAGTCTTTCACATTCCCAAATATCTTCGTGGCCGTGCGTTATAGCGCTCTCAGGTAACGTTTATTCAGGTTTAAAAGTTTTTCAAAGTTATTTCGTACAGACTTAACACGATGAGATGCATGATTTTAGTTTTTTTTTTTTGTGAGAAGTGTAGAAATATCAACTTTGTACATATTTTCTCAAGCGATCTGATGAACTCTCTGGATGTGAAGCGTTGAGCAAAGTCTGAAGAGGACGCGCGGCTCCAACTCCATCGAGTTCATCTGAGTTTTAATGTGGAAGTTTTAAGTTTGAGTTTTGTTATTTTCTGTCGGCGATTTCTCGCGCTCTTTTCAAAGTTGACTTGAGTACAGGCCTAGTGTGTGTGTGTGTGTGTGTGTGTGTGTGTGTATGTGAGTGTGTGTGTGAGAGAGACGGAGCAGCACCCTTTTTTGGGAAATGCCCGAACACCGTCTCAACAAATGCGCCTTTCTTGTCGACGGAAATAGTTTAAAGCCATGAAAAAATGAGTCGTTAAGCAACCTAATAATTATCTATCGGTACTGCATGACCCACTGGCAGTAAAATCATCAAAAATGAGATAAAATTTTCAATGTTTTACATTCGAAGATATATTCCCATTGGTTTTCCGAGCAGTTAGATGTGTAATTCAAAAATGCGCCCGTGTGCGCGACGCGCGGGGCGAGTTTGGGCTTGCATGCAAAGCCCCCCCCCCCATCCAGGGTTTTTTTTTTTTTTTTTTCTGTCTGAGAAACTATTCATTTGGAACAGCTGTGTGTCTGTATAATAGTCTGTGCATGATTGTGTGTTCCCTGATGCACAAGCCTCTGTTACAAAGGTGTTTGTGTGGACAAATAAATAATAGTATGCACCCTTCCTCTGTTCCCCTGTCATCAGTATTCAAAGGGCCACGATGTTGATGCTGGCTGGAATAGTTGTTCTGCACATTACGACCATCATCCTGCTGCTGGTGGCCACCATTGATAATGTATGTGGCCTTATAATTTCATTAATGCTCTCCTGGAAATCGTCTGCGTTCACGAGTAGAATAGTGTTGTTTATGGGAGTTAACTAAAAAGCCGTCTAAAGGCTCCCACTCGTTTTTCAAAGCAAATGTAAACTCTTAAAGTCATACTGAAAGCTCATGTGTCTTCAAACTGCTTAGAGACACACTGAAGTGAAATGTCTACATGTGTTTTTGGTATTTAAGCATTCATACTATTTACATACATCATTTCAGTGAGGTTTACATAATATTAAAAAACCGACCAAACAGGTCTGACAGCACAAGTTGAAAATGCAAAGTCAAACTTTTTCTAAATACAATTTGTTTTTGAATGTGAACCTGCCTGTGTGTTTGCCTTGATATTTTTGTCATTTTGTCTCCCTCCCTGTCTTCAGGCCTGGTGGATCACAGACACAGTGTCAACTGACTTGTGGGGCAGATGGGATCTGACAAACTCAGGCTGGCATTACACCAACCTGAAGAACTACCCAGAGGGTAAACAAAGTGTTCAGACTGTTCATATTAAATGAATTGGTGACCTGGGAACTGTTTTCCCAAGAAAGTTCACATGTTTTGCCATTTGTGACCTGAAAGCAGAGCTCAAAAAACTGTTGTATCTCTTTACAGTATGTCTGTCATGTTTTTTTTTAATGTTTTTTTTTTTTTGAGTGTTAATAGTATTATTGATTTCATTTTGTACCTGCGTCATACTTGACCTTTCACTGAGTTTGTGTCTGTTTTATCATCCTGTTGTTGCAGAATATCTCCAGACAATTCAGGCCACCTCAGTGCTGGCCTGTGTCTTTGCCATTCTGGCCCTGTTTGTGTTTGTGGCTCAGTTGTTCACGCTGCCCAAAGGCCAGAGGTTCACCTTCACCGGCATTTTACAGCTAATTGCATGTAAGTAAACTGGAATCATAAATCTGACCTGCAGTAGGTCTGGAAGATTTATTGATTTATTTGCTTGCTACTTATACAGAAATTTATGCATTTCAGTGGAGTGGGTGAGGGTACAGTAAAAGCTTTCCTTAAAGGTCAGCAGTGGAAATACAGCGTTAGTGTTACTAGATTTGCATATTTGTGTTTGCAAAAATAATTTCCTAATATGGGATGGAACAAAAAACAATGTAAGCTTCCAGAATGTGCAATTTCTTTTTTTTTTTAATATTAGAAGAGGTGAGAAAGAACAGTGCAGACAGATCTGCTGAAGTGTGTCCTTGTATTGGACTTTTTCTGGAGCCCTGCGTCACTCACTCTTGCGCGACATTTGGCTCGAAGTGTAGTCGACCGGAGCTCAACAGCTTGTACAAGCCGTCTTCAGGGTAGTGCTAAAACAACCTTGGCAGCAGACACGGGCAGTCAGTGGTTTTCACTCAGATGTGATCCAGGATCAAAAGCTGCAGGTGTTCAGTCAAAACATTAATCATCTGGTTTGATCTATGGAGTTGTGGGCCTTGACACATGATTGAAAAATCACTATTTTTGGATTCTCCGGCTCTGACCTCAATAGGGATGCAAAACTAATATTTCAAAAATCTTTTGAGGTAATTTTTTCAAAATGGCCTAATAAAGGCATCTAGTGTTGATTCTCGAATCATTCATTTTATTTTCTCATTTGTTTAATATTTTATTGCATAATAAATTTGTGAGGCTCGACTGTCTCAGTTTCTTAAAGCATACAGGGACATCAGACACCCAAAACAACACCCTACAAACAGCAAAACACAAGTAATAACATTTTGAGGTTGCCTGAAACTCATTATTAAATGTAATGCTAATAATTTTTCAAACATCTAACCATCTAACCATTGTTGCTTTTAACATTGGCAGAATGGTATACACATGAAGCCTTTACCTTGACAACAGTATTCATTGCAGTATTCAAATGAAATAGGTAATCTTTTCTTAAAATTGCTGTTCATGTTTCCCATTTCAGTGTGACTGCAGCAGAACAGGACATCATTTGTTCGTGCAACACAGTGACTTTAATTTCTTTGTGAAATTCTGTGACAATATTTCCCTTTTCTGTCCTGCAGGCTTGTGTGTAATGATAGCCGCCTCAATCTACACGGCTGAGCTTCACAAGGACGACAAAGAGGGAGGCTACGGCCACTCCTATGTCCTGGCCTGGATCTCTTTTGTCTTCACCTTAATCTTGGCGATCACTTACCTTGTCCTGAGGAAGAAGAGCGATTGAGAGCTGAAGAATGAGGGGAGGTCTGGGATCACGTTCCCAGTGTGAATTTGGGGAATTTAAGAAAAAGATCTGTTTCAAATTTGGAAGAGGAAAAAAAAACTGAAGGTTGCTTATCTACATTTGCAGCTCAGAAAAGGGGGAAATAGTGTTCAGTTGCTAACAGGAGCCATTTGTTCTGTGTTTTTGAATATTATAAACTGAAATTATGCTTAGATTACATGAAGGGCTGAACTGAACTGGTATTTTTATCAACAAAATGATGGTTGTGATTAGGATAGTGCAACCCCAAGATGTGCTTGTGTCAGCAATATAACCATACAGTTGTTAATAAATCAATTATTTCCATTGTCTTTTAAAAGGTAGTTATTAGATACAGGGTTGGATAAATAAGTCCATACTCTTTACATATTAAAAGTAATAATTCAGCATTTTTAGAAGTGTACTTATTTTCCTTTTTGCCAAGAGTAAGATGAGAGGCTTGATACCACTCCTATATCTGTGTTTTAGCCTGTAAAAATTTGTGAGGTTTAGCATTAAGACTACAAATTAGGCCAGCCACACAAAGGTAACAAAATTTACATGTATACCAGTAACTCAAAGCATTAATAAAACGTATAACTTTAGTTTCAAGAATACAGAAACTGAAAGCGCGCTTAAAACAAATGAGAAATCTGTTGAGTTCTAGCTGGTTGAGATGCTGGTCGGTGCATTTTATTACCTTGTATAAAGACCCAGGCAAGCTGCTCGCTCCTGCTTATTAGTCTTTATGAGATGCTAAGATGCTGTTTAGTAATCTTACATTTTCATATGTTCTCACCTAACTCTAAGAAAAATAAGCTTGTTTCTCAAAATACTAAAAAGTGGATGATATGGGAGAGAGGAGAGAGTATGCCAAAGCTCCTTTGAGATGCAGTAGTACAAAATACAAAGACTACATTTCAGTATTTATCATCCTGTATTACCATGTTCTGAGGTTGAAAGTTACTACTGCAGGTTTGAAGAGTCGAGGAGTGAAAAAACAAACAAACTGTATCTGTAAGGGTACGGCATGGAGGCAAAAATACAACTGTCCTGTTGTACTTGAACAATCAGGAAGGACAAACCTTAATCTACAGTACTAGTAGTTTTAATCGTGTATCTTTATTTTACAATTGAAGTATATCCTTTTTTCAATCTATGTACATTGTATCCATTTTATTTTTGTAACACTGTCTTGTTTAATTGTGTTTAAGTTTGGCTGCTACCAAAAGAAACGTCCATGCAAGTTTTACAAGTGAACATAATATGAACCCAGGATGGAGGACAATGGTGTTTCAAAATGTTTTACCATATTTCAACTATGCAACAGAATATTTTGTTTGTAATTACATTGGACTCTAAGCCATATCATTTCTTAATAAAGACTAACTATATCACAAAGAATTAATATTTCATCTTTCTAACTACAGTAAATGCAACACGATCCAAACGTCACAACTTCATAATAAATAAACATTAGACTATTTAAGCTCTGTGGACTTCATATAAGAGCAAACAAGACATTCACTTAATTCCGGATCTGCATTAATTCCTTAAAAATGGTAAATCTTTCTACTTTGTACAGATTGCGAGAGTTAGGATTTGAAACCAAAATTTTAGGTCCTACAACACACCCAGTCAGAAACAGGAATGTTCCATTATATAAAACATTATTCCCAGAGGAAGTGTGTAAATGCTGGACTGCACTAAATGCCTTGTCCAGACGGTGTGATGCGCTCCTGAACCACCAGGTGGAGAAGATGATTCTGCTCAGCGGTCAGAAACGGCCTGAAAGGGACAAAAAGGGGAAAACGCATAGAAATTAATGTACATTAAATTTGACCGACAAGATGAGAAAAAGCTGCTGAAACCCCATCACAAGAAAGGAAGTAAACTTCTTAAGACTCACCAGAGCTCTGTCTGAAGAGATTTCAGGGACTCTGTGTCTTTCTCCTGACAAGCCATCTGCAAAACAGATTTGCTGTTTTAATCCACACAAAACTACAACTGAAGACTGAGATGGCCGTTATATATATATCTCAAACTCCTTTCGACCTTTCCACTCTCCTAGGAATTGAATCTATTTGTTAAAAAAAGGTTTCTCTATAGTGTTCTTTAAGGTTAGCAGGACAATAATTCAATCACAAGACACAAATATTGATTGCCGAAAGCAACAGTCACAGTGAAAGTATACTAACACTGATACAGCTAAAGAAAATGCCACTAAAGAAAAAAAGTTCATTTCATTGGAAAAACAAGTGAAACTCCAGCACATGTATCACTGTCACATGAGGACCATGAAGACCATTATTCCTGCTTGAAGCAGGGAGGTTCAGGAAATCCTGTGAACTGTAAAAGTATGTAGATGATGAAACTCACCACAACTGACTGCAAGAGCAGGAAAACATTTTCAGGCAGGAAGGTCACTGAAGGAAAGGACAAGACCCATGTCGGCATTACTTCAAACAAATGTCAATCACAGGCTTTATGACACAAATGCTACATTCCTTGTGAAACGACACTACATGTATTTTATATTCTTTTCATGAACAAAAAGTTCACCTTGACTGTGAGGGTCAAAAGATTCCCATGCATATCTCTCCAGGGTCTGAGCATGTTCTGGTAACAGCTTCTGAGGTGGAGGCTGCATGGGACAGCAGAACAGTAGTGAGATATGCACTTGCAGGATACATAATCAATACAGTACTCTGATACACTATGAATAATATTGGGTGTTTGACATTTGAATATTGGCAGATACTCCTGTTGTAGTACAATTACCTACAAAACCCTGATTGGCTGTTTAAAGCAAAGAGCTTGTTGGAGTCACATCTTTTCAGTAAACAATACTGAGGATGTAGTTTTCCACTTCAGTTACACAGATACAACTGTTTTCAGTATAAAATAATTCATTTATAAATAAAACATTCTTACCTCAAGCAACATCAGCAGTAGTACTCTAGAGATCTCACATTTAGCGACAATGTCCAAAAAAGCCCCTTCATTTACGATACAGAAAAGAAATGGCAATTTTAAATAACAACAACAAGAACTCGGAGAACGCAAACGTCTATAATCAATATTGACACTAAAACCTCAATGAAGTTTCATCATAATAATAGTCTACTATGATTACTATGACTCTGAAACAGGTACGCTCATGAGTGCACACAGTAAGTATACTCCGGTTTGTGACACTGTCGGAGAATGTGTGAAGACATCAAGGCATAGCAGAGTACTGCAATGAAACCAAGATGACAACGCTTCATTGTCCTTGGAAATCTACTCCTGTCATGTGATTATCCTTACTTGTCCTTGCATTGTTTAATTGTAATTGGCATAATATTTAAAAAGCCCGTATTCCTTTTTAAGTCAATGAAAACGTCCAGAATTGCTGATGTGCTGCAACAGAAATCAAGAAATGATATTAAAGCACAAAGATGCTGTTGGTATAAGAATCTGTTTCTGAAATCAACAATAAAATATTATTATCTCTACACTTGGTTGTTTGGACATAATGCAGCAGAGCTGTCTCTGTGACAAATAATTGAACTGATGAGCCTGTCATCCGTAAGATTATTTTCAGAAACTCATTGAAGAGCTTTACCGACAAGGGTGCTGGTGCCTGGAAGCTGCAGCCCTCGCTCTTGACACATCAGCTGCATCTCTGTGAAAACTGACAAAGCACCATCATAGTCACCTGCAAACAAAACAGAAAAACACATAAAATTTCAGACAAAAAGTTAGGTTCTATTTGCGGAATAAAATATACAACATAATCTTAGCAGACTGAACTCACGGGTGAGAATTTTACAAGTGGCCATTTCCCCCATTGAAAGCAGAGCCTCAACTGGTGTCTGTGTCTGCAACTCTGCAGCCCTTTGGTAGTGAACAATGGACTCTCCTGGTCTATTCATCTCCTTAAGACCAGAGGACAATTTGAAACATCATTTGAAACACTTTGATGAAACACAGAACATCAACTTTATATTATAAAGAATATCACATATCTTTCTAGGATAGCCTAATGGTCTGATCCAAAGTCTTACCTTGAGTGCATTACCAAGTTCTAGACAGAGGCTGGCTGCCATCACAGGTTGGTTCATTTCAATATAAACCTGTAAGTCATTTAAATATCAGCATTATGTGATGGCATCTATGCAAGTATTGTAATCTTTGAGATAATCTCTGTATAATCATTTCTGAAAGCCTCTATTTTTTTCAGCACAAAATGTGCAGAATAGGCTACAAACATTATAAATTTCACATCATTATGTTTTTCTACTTTCAGTGTTCAGACATTGCCAGAGCACAATTATTGCTGATCATGCACTAAATATGCTGTTGAAAAATCTGATTCCTAGCATACTTTGATCGCAAATCCGTAGCAGTTGAGAGCAGCCTGAAGGTGTTCATCAAAGCCTGGGGCCTGCAGCGCCCTGTTCTCCTTCTCAGATGAGAGAAAGAGGCGAGCAGCATCAGTTAATGCCAAAGCCTCTCCAGGAGCATTAAAGAGAGTCTGCTCACACCTGCAGTTAAGAACTGAATTTAGTTTTTCATTCTGAAGAGAAAATAAAGCACAAATAATGAGAACCATCAAGATAGCAGCAGATGTACCATCAGCTCTGTCAATGAATGATTGATAGAGGGTTAATTACCAATCCCTCCATCACCTTGTGTTATTTATAGGACTTTAAACACAGAAGCGGTGTCACAATCACTGGGCTACGCCTTTGTCAATTGATCTGGCTAACCAGGTACTAAATCTTTGACATGTGACACCACTGTCTTTAAACCACTTACTGTTTATTAGTAAAATGCATAGCAATAATTACAAAGCTTCATGAAAACAAATATTTCATGTTCACAACATGTTTTAACAGATTTTTAATTATCACGAGTCGTTGCATTCCAGAAGCCAGAGTGATGATGCAACTCACACTCTGACCAGTGGTGTTTTAGAAATGTCTTACATGTACAACACAAGTCACATTTAAGTCACATAACAATGATTTATGAGATGGTGCTGATGTGGTGATACCACTTTGCAAGATTTCAACAGTTTCCATGCAAAGTCTCACCTCTGAGAGAGCCTCGACTGACACGCTCAGAGCTGTTTTTCTGATGAACTCTACCAGAGGATATGGAGCCAAATCATGCAGTACTTTATAAATCAAATTTAAATGTGCAAATGTGTGAAGACCGTCCCAGTATAAAGACTACTGTATTTTTTAAAAATTGCAAAGTAAAGCCTAGGTTTATTATCTATTATTTTGTTAGTTTTTATAAAACTTCCAGTCTTTTTTTGCAGTCTGACCAACCAATGACCAACTGGTTAGGTAGTAGTTGAAGTGACTAAGAATCATTGAATCCAAGTACACTTTAGTTGACATTTCATTTCGAATTGCACGAAAATTAGATATTTTTTCCCACAATGTGTCAATAAAGTCTTTAATGGAAAGCTGTGAATAAATTATTACAGTACCCTGAATATTTACACTGCCTGGCATTTTGTATTTTTCTCCATTAACACATATGTTGGGTCAGGTGACACTCTATTTTAGTGAAATACATACCTACAGTTTTAAAAATATTTAGCTGGAGACAGCACTCCTGCAAGCAAGTTGTGACACAGGATTTTCGTGAATTTAGCGGCAACAATGTCTTTGGAGCAGCTATGAACAAAGAAAACCATCCCTTCATTGGGACTAAAGGGTCAGCCAGGGAGACACTACATAGGCCAGACTTTACAGATGCTTCATGGGATAATATAACAAGAACATGTACAGTCACAAAATGGTAATAATCCTATAGCAGTCAGCTGATGTTCATAGAATAGGGCAGAAGTAATTTTTCAAAGACACTGAGCAGCATATGAAGGTAGTTTGAGGGAATCCGCTCACAATTTCCTAATCAATCAAACTGCTGAATATTTACTCAAATGAATCAAATGGTGAATATTATGTCAATACTCATTTCATACAAGGATTTGAAAAATAATACAAATACCAATATGACTACAAATATAAAGTTGGCGCAGTTTAGGGTTTGAGCATTGTTAGAATGATTTGGTTTTGCCATTTTTTCCCATTAAGTATAAAATGATTATGAAAGTTGTGGCTGATTATTTAATGTCAAAGTCCCAATTAATGAAGAGCATTCAAAATCAAATCATCAAACATTATTTTCAAAAATTAGATTCATTTTCTTGACTTGTATGAAAGGAAAAGGAAAATGTCATTATGCAAAATGAAGAAATCACAGTGACAATTTGCAGTGGAACAACTACATCATCCTCGTTCAGGAGCTTTATTCTAAGAAAACTATTTAAACCACAAATACTTTGTCGAGGTCCACGTGAAAATATTAATATTATGTTATGTTTTCAGGTTTGTCTGCAATCTGTTTATCTATATGTGTAAAACTAGCATACGCTGCTGTCCACTCACCGAGCCATGGCCAGGTTACAGAAGGCGGCATACTGAAGACAGTCCTGCTGCTTCAACTCTTTGGCTAACTGACCTGAAACCCAGATGCGAGTTTATAATACTGTTTGACAGTGTGAACGTAATGCTGGGTTACACTGGTTATGTTCCGATTGACAGACACTTACCAAACTGCTCACTAGCCTCAGCTACATTTGGTTTTCGGAGGAAACGCCTAAGACATGGAAATAAGATTTTTAATTCTCTGAACTATCCCAATTTGGCAGTTAGCAAAATCAAATACTGTATCACAAAAACACTTGCTGGACAAAGGAATATTTAATACGCAGCTAACATTCTGATTATAGCTAATTATCCGTTAGCTGCAGAACAAAACGACTGTCTGTAGCAACACTGACAACGAAAGTCACTTTCATCCTAATATTCAGTCAATTATTTGTTATTTTCTTTCTTACTTTTTCAGTTTATTTGACACGGCGCGATATCTTGCCAAAAAATCTCCCTCTGCAGCCATGATCACCGTAAATAACCACAACAAACCAAACCAGGAAGTAGAAGGCGTGACGTTGAAGGTCGTGAAGAAGAGCCCGTAATTTCATTGGTTTATCGTCCTAAAGGGGCGGTCCTTAATATAAAGAAATTCTCCTATGATGATGGCTTCTTCAAAGACGTCGAAATCGCCAGACTCATCGGTTTCCTGTTTTAATTCACGCTGACGGAGGAGGGCAGGAAATATTGAATTCAGTAGTTTAGAAACTACAGAAAGTAATATATTTAGTGGAGCTGTAGGACATTTAGATTGTCTGTGAAGAAAAGTAAAATTATGTTTTGTTTTGTTGTTTTTTTTTCAAACCAAGAAAGCCAGAGAAGGAAGGAATCTGAAATTATAAGGAACTAACATTTTTGTTATTTCTGTCATTGGCCTGTTTGGGAGCAGGTCTGGGTATAAATTTAAGGAAGATATAGGATGGCTTCAAAAGGATGAAAATAATAGCATATTTGAAGAATTGAGTTGTGGGTGACAATAAATAAATAAATAAATAAATAAATAAATAAATAAATAAATAAATAAATGAATGAATGAATGAATGAATGAATGAATAAATAAATAAATAAATGGAGACTTTTTCTTTATTCCATTTCTCATCTCATAGGATTAGGTTAATGCATTAGTTGGAGAACTCAAAGAGAACCCACGCAGGCATGGGGAGGACATACAAGATTTACACAGAAAGTAATCAAATCCGAAGCCTTCTGGCTGTGAGGTAACAGCATTATCCATTGTGCCACCATGCTATATCATGGTGACATTCATCACTGTGATATGATTCCACATTTTAATATTTGTTGATGTCAGGGATCACAGAAGAGTGAAAAATACATTGGTGAGGACTCAACCGAAAACCTTGTAGACAATTGCTAACCTGAATAAGACAATTTATAACAATAACCAGGAGGTGGCAGCAGTACAACAATAACATGTCTGCTGCAAATCTCCAAGGAAGAAGATTTAAGATTCAATGAGCTTTATTAATCCCTGTTAGGGAAAATGTTTACACACACACACACACACACACACACACACACACACACACACACACACACACACACACACACACACACACACACACACACACACACACACACACACACACACACACACACTTTTCTCTCTGGGTTATCCGGCTTCCTCCCACCTCCAAAAACATGCACTTCAGGTTTATTGGCTGTTCCAAATTACCCATAGGAGTAAATGTGTGTATGCATGGTTGTCTGTGCCTCTGTGTGATTCCTCGGTGCACTGGCGTCGCGCCCGGAGTTTCCCCCGCAACACGCCCTCAGTCAGCTGGGATAGGCTCCAGCTCCCTGCGACCCGCCACAGAGGGTGAAGCAGTTGACGATGAATGAATGAATGAATGAATGAATGACACATGAAATTATTTGTCCACTCTAGTGTGAGTCTGTGTGTTAATCACATGCATCGTATATATGTGTACAGGCCTGTCAAACACACACACACACACACACACACACACACACACACACACACACACACACACACACACACACACACACACACACACACACACACACACACACACACACACACACACACACACAACATACACACATGCACAACCCCCTTTGTAAACTGACCCAGGTAATGTCTTGTTGAATGTTTCATGTTGTGGTTCACTGGTGTTGATTTTGTCGATATGTGTATCTATTTAGTAGTATGTTATGTTACAGGTTTGTTACACTATTAATCTGGGTATTATACTCATCTGAGTTTTTGTGTTATGCAATAAAAAAAGAAATGGAAAAAAGGGTAGATTTTTTTATTTTAACTTCAAAAATTCTCATAGACTGATTCAAATATATCTTCACGTGGGGGTTTTCTCTCTTGCACCATCTATGAAGGAAGTAGAAGAAATAATTACATGGTTACTATTTCCCACTGATTAGAGTACAGTATATGTAATAAAAACAAATGAAACTCACCCTGACCTTATTTTCAGAATCCTTTTTCTGGGGTTTGACATTTTGTTGGTCTGTGTTTGCAGGTGGACAGTCCAGCGCATCATAAATGGATCTGGGCCGAGAATCTAGACTCTGGGAATATCTCAAATCAGTTTCCAAGACATAAAAAAATAACATTCGAATGTAAGAAAGTGGTACAATATGATTAATAAATTGTGTTTATGTGCTGATGAATAAAAGGGAGCTCACAGCGTAGACAGATGTGGACGAAGCAGGCCTCACATCCTCATTTTCTGTCTTCTTCTCTTTCTGTTTCCCTTTCTTTTCTGCTCTCTTCTGCTTTTGTTTTCTGCAAATGTTACCACCTTGTGTGACGCCTTCTTTCTGAAAATGACAAAAATAGAAACTAGACCAAATCACATAATGGTTCTCAGTTGGATATCAATGCAAGCTTGATGCTTAAGTGAGAAATAGAACTTCTGATGTGACTTTTTTGGAGGAAGGAAAATGAAAGAATTTGTCTTTGTTTGTGAAACAACATTCAGAGCTGGCCTCAGTGGCTTCAGTGGCATCATGAAACGTTAGATCCCCACTCTTTAAACTTCAGTATGCAGGAATTATATACTGTACATGACCATTTTTGAGTTCATGTGAATATTTAGATGTATTTATAAAAATTAAAATTGTTGTCTGTGGCACCAGAGTAAGTAAAATCCTAGATGGCATTCATCTACATCACTTATTTTCAGCTTCTTGACTCGTATGGTCAAAGTAAAAAGTCACATTCTTTAACTGAAACAAACTGCATCCATCTTAACTTCTGGCATATTATGAACAGGACACATCTTACCAAGTATCCCCTGAAGATGACCGCTGAGCCAATCACACAGAAAACTAGCAGGATGCTTGTGAAGCAAGAAACTGCGATTAATTCACGGTTATCTTCTTGCTTGTTGTTGCCTTTATCTGGAAAACACAAACCATTTTCGTTTACAGTACTCTGCAGCAGGCATCCTGACAACTGGATGGTTCATAAATTCCAACATGTGTTAAACAAGCAATTCATTTTCTAAATACAGTATATTTAAGATCAATAGAGTTTTTGTGTATTTTTGGTTGAACTGAGTACATTGCCTGAAACCATACGAATCCACTAATATTTTCCATTTGTTACAAAGGGTTTTAGCATGAGGTTCAGGACTCTTAGAAGTCTTGTTTTTTCTCGAGAAATACTGTAGTACATTTTGCTTCCCTGTATGGTATCCAAGTTGTGAAAAAACTTGGCCGAACTTCTCAAAAATGAATAAATTGCATAACGTTGTCAGTTTGGCCATAACAACATGCATTCTGTCCTTTTTTTTTCTAACTATACTATACAAGGCTTTGTGTAATTAAGGGGTATTTGATCGGGACAGATTCCTAGTTGAATTAAAACCAGCTGTCCTTTGCAAGTATCAGAATCCTCATTTCTAATCCTGAAAGGGTTTTTATGAAATCAAGAGCATGTCAAAGGCATTGACAAAGCAGACATTTAAAAACATTAACTTTATAAAAGAAACACTAAAGCAAAAAATGTAACTTTCTGCAACATAAAAGCATTTTTTTTTATAATTCACAAAATATTCTTTTACTACTGCATCTAGTGAGACTTTACCATAACGCAGAGGACACTACAGTACTCTTAATTATAAGTATTCTGATATTTAAAATAATTATAAATGTGATTTGCATAAATCCATCAGAAAATAATCACATCCAAGTAAAAGAGCAGAGATAAGTGAAGAAACATTTCAAGTCAGGCAGCTTCACTACTCTGAAAATCCTTCTGTTATCTCATCCATTGATAACGTTGATACGTTTTTTATTTTATTTTATTTATTTTTTACTGACCTTTCACTCGAAGAAACCAATACACCGTAGTTGTTTTATAGCTACAAGAGTATTCTCCAGACTGCGTCAGGTTTTTCAGCTCCATTGTCCCTGTGAAATATTCTGCTTGACCAGCAGGGATGACACAACTGTATATGACAGATTTGAAAGGATCCAAGCATTTCAAGCTGTCGGTAGTATAGTTTTCTGGAATCATCAGCTCATATTCAATGTGCAGCTCTTTGTTTGCGAGGGTCACAAACACTGTGCTTCCTAGGTGTATTTCTGTGAGGGGTCACAACATGGAATATTACAGTGTTTTCATTATACATGGCAAGAACAACATACTGTAATAATAACTGAAATGGTACGCCGTTTAGAATTGTATTCCTCTGAGTTATCAATTATTAAGAGAAATTGGTTCCCGGTTCAATGTTTGTTCCTTCTCTGTTTTGTATAATTATATAATCAATATTCCTGTTGCAATAAAAATGGATCACATGATAAAAACTGAAAAGCAACATCTGTCAGATGAAAATTGATTGAAAAAGAAACATCTAAACATATTTGGCTTCCAGTTATATTAAAGTCACATTGTTAAAAACACGCTGTACTGTAACTTTATTAAAACATCAGGGATGGCTTACGTGACTCCAATTTCGAGAATACAGGAGGGAGAAAGAAGACAAATATCCAGCTTGACATGACAGAAAAATGGTAAAACCATTGAGTTCCCATATTGCGATTTTCTGGGCTTGAGCTTTGTCTCATCTTCTTCATGGACATTCCATTGATCAAGTGTTTCTCAGCATGTAGGAACATGAACTGCAGTATTGCATTTCCTGTTTCTTTCAAAATCACTTCCTCAACATGCTGGTTTTCTGTGTTTCTGGACATTGACTCATAGGGCAGTGGATTAAGGTGACAGTGGACTAATAAAAAGAGCATTGTTGATACATAACATTCGACAGTAAAACCAGTTAGGATCAATTTGTAGAAAGACTGGGGCGGCAGTGTTTCAGCGGCAGAGTGGACATCTTATGACCAGACATCGCCCAGACACGGCGGGTCGATTCCTGCTCACGCCAGACATCTTCAGAGTGTGAGCTGACTGTGGGAGGTGTCAACTCACCTCCCGGCCACTACCGATGCGCCCTTGAGCAAGGCGCCCCTTACAAGCTGCTCAATTGGGTCATTTGGCCTCCCCATGTACTGTTTGTTGCGTTTACTAATTGCTTGCTCGCAGGCCCCTTGTGTGTCGTTGTTGTGTTTCAGGGGCCTGCTCACAACTGTATCTACACAAAGATATGTATATGCATGGAGTGTAAAAAGTAATTTTCCCGTCAGGGGATTAATAAAGTGGATCTTCTTCTTCTTCTTCTTAATGTCTTTTGTATTTTTGCAGAGAGGAAGTATTTGTGGTTTGTTATTTCATAAGCCTCTAGATGTGAAGAGAAGTACAATGTGTGTGACAGGCAGAAAGACCGCCTGGAATTCAGCTGAACATTAAATATTGCATATTGATTATGTGAAGCAGCTGTGGATTGTAACTTCACCAAAGCAGTATTTCTCTCTTGATTTGCCCTCTGGCTCCCTAGGAAAGTGTGCCGACATTGAAGTTTTGCTGTCTGTCTTCACACCTTCATTCACATAACCTCCACACTTGTCTTGTTTTTTTTTTCACTCTCTCTTTCCTGTGTTGGCGGCCAACTCTGACCTCAGATCAGTCACAGCATGAGAACAATCTGAATGCGGGAACTGCGAGAACATCTGGAATCCATGAATAAAAAAATATTTACTTCCATTTCATATCCTTATCTATCCTCTATCCAGGAGAGAAAAGCGGACAAATCCTTCACTAAACAAGTTAGAGCTGCAGATTTATCTTTTAAACCAGATTAACTACAGCAGAAAACATGTCATTTATTTTTAGTCAAGTCTTTTTCTTCATTTTACTTCAGTATCCTGTATTCAAGAGAGAATTAATGTGTTCTCTAGGAGTAGAAGGTTCAGTACTCTATAGTATAGTTTGTTTTATTAAAAAAATACACTGATTTAATAGGACATGCTGCATTCATAGAGATTAATTTAACACATCATATATTAACTACTTCAAAGTAGTGTCACCTCAAGCTCCTATCTTCATTGAGAGACTCTTTGTACTTTTTGGCCCATGACACTATATTGAAACGACAAATTTCATCTAAAAAACATATAAAAACATAAAACATGAATTTGCTACTTTGTTAGATGAACAGAAACAGTTTCTTACATTTGAATACTTGGAAATATTTATTTGCCAAATTTTCTTGTTAAATGTTCACCCTATATAATATCATCATTACTAATTCTAAATTGGTAAATTCCTTTCATTTTCCTTAATAATTTCATAACTTGGTACAGTAGTTCTGCTTTTACTTGAAGAGGAGTAAGACTAAAACATTGTTGAGAATATCAAAAAATGAACAGCAAAGTAGAGAAAAGAAAAGAACAAGTATCCTTCTGGCTTGTTTTGTGTGACTGAATTATTACACAATCTGGCTCTGAGGTGTGAGGAGGCCAGGAGTTACTTTTGTGAGGGTAAAGGTCAGAAACGGTGGGAAGCAGAGACAGATGAGAAACATCTATAACTGTCTGCTCCACAAAGATAGTGTGTGTGTGTGTGTGCGTGCGTGCGTGCGTGTGTGTGTGTGTGTGTGTGTGTGTGCGCGTGTGTGTGTCTCGCCCCCTTAATTATACAACAGTTGGGAATCGAGGGTGGAGAGAGCATCAGCGAATATAAGGAGAAGAGAAGGTTTGAAATAAGGGGAAAAGATCGAGGCACTGACAGAGAGGAGAGGCGGACACATCTTCAGACTACAGATCGGAAGTTTTCCAACATTATCATCGTCATCATTTTGTGAGTATGACCTCATTTCATAATTTTCCACAATCGTTTCCGTCCTGTGAAACTTCTACCTAACTTTGTGAGTTTGCTGAGAATATCTTTATTTCACTTCAAAAATGAACTCCATCATAGTGAAGGTACACTTGTTTGTGTTGTGATTGTTCAGTGTTGTCAATGCAACGACCAGATGTGAAACAAGCTGCTTCACATTATCATGCGGCTGTTTTCACCCTGCCTTTACAGTCTTTCCAAATTCATTCCTCCAAGTTCCCCACAAATATTTAATAATACCTCCACAATGAGTCATCAGCTCAGTGTCCAGCGTGATTCAGAGACCTTACTTCACTGATTCACTGACTTATGTGCACAATCCTGCTTTTCTGGGTCACTTGTTTTGACCCTCTCTCTTGTTTGTTCCACTCAAACTTTGAGTCATTGGATTAGTGTTAAGAGATACAGATCTAACAAGAACCAAGGCAGTCACAGACTGCAACATACCGCAACAACCCTGAATTCAAAATTTTACCTACTTGCATAGGTCAAAGATCAAAGCTAGTACTCTGACCTGCTTTCATAGATCAAAGCACTAGCTTTGATCTACAGTCTTATTGACACTGGCCTTCTCCCTTGTCTGTCTATCCTATCTGGTTCCTGAGTGTACAAAAGTTGAAATTTGACCGTGACCTACTTTTCTCAAGGTCAAGGTCAATAAAGTATACATCTTCTTCTTCTAAATGAACAAAACAATCTCAAAACTTTGTATGCATTCAACTGAATGGCCCCCTCTCTTATTAATTTTGATTACTCATTTAATGTTTTGTGTTTTGGGATCAGAATTATGAATATATTAGTGAGTCATAGTAATTCATATTTAGAACATTATGCATTCAATGGAAATAGTCAATACAAGCACAACCTCCATTCCTACTGAGTAAGAAATCAACAACATGTAATGTGTTGTATAGTTTAGCTGAAAAAAAACTGACGCAAAATTGCTGACAGAGAGGTTGGTGAATTGTCTAAAGAAGCAGTTTCCTAATTTATTAAAGGACACTGAGTTTGTCGCTGTCAGGACAAACAATATGTGTAGTTTTGATTTTGGTAGGTACTGTCCCTTTAAACTCTGAATAGAAAAGTACTTTTTCTTGCTGTGTAAATCAAAGGACACATTTTCCCCCCTTTCAAAACATGTCAAAAATGCATCTGCTCATTTTAAATATGTTTTTTCTTCTTTAATTTTCTCTTTATAATAAGGAGTTTCTGTCTCCTTGTCATGGCCCGTTGCTCTCTGTTGATGGTGCTGATGGTGGTTGCCATAGCAACGGAGGCCCGTTCAGCCAGCAAGGAAAATGAACTGGATTCCGGGTACTGGAACTACAGAGAAGGAGGTAAATCATAAGCCTGTCCAATGCATTAAAACTACAGTTTATAAATCAAAACAGTTTGTTTGAATAATCAATTCAAAATATGGGTCAACTGAATGAAATGTAGCAATTTAAGGAGTCTTCAGTGATTAAATAATTACTAAAATCATTCTAAAACATTTGTGATTGATTCAGAACATGTCCTTTCAATTAAGCTTGATGGTGCTGTGTTTTGATTCAGCCGATAGTGTGAATGTGGCCCCAGTGCGCAGTGTGACCAGAGTATTAGACACCTGGGGAAAACGTATTTTCAATGAGCTCAAGACTTTACTGCACTCGCAGCCCAACACACTACTGCCTGACTACTCCAGGTAAGACCAGGACCTGTGTCACCTCACGATATATATCTGAAATTATTATTAAGGGAAAAAAGTAATCTTCTCACTTTTTCATTTTTTAAAAAAAGGTCCAATATTACATTCTACAGACTTAATGTCACAACTGTACACCATGACAGAGAAGTGTGAGATTCCTTAAACACCATTCAGATCATGCATTATAGAATGGATGCCCATACCCCACTGTCTCAGAAGGTCATTGACAATGTGCTTAAAATAGAGATAATTTGAGGGTAAACACACCTCTCTGTGGGTGGAATCACATTTCAAGAACTCTTTTTCTTCTGTATAGATTCTTACCATACAGTAGAAATTCAGTACATCACTAGCACTAAATTCACACGGCATTACTCTATTGCTGCAATCACTGAGTAATTAAGGTGTATAATTGTATTTGAATTTAACAAACTTGATAATAGTTCAACTGTAAAACTTCTACAATAATGGTAAATGGACTGCAGTTATGTGCAGTTGTATCTTTCTAGTCTGACTAACCATTCAAAACACCCTGTACTGTACCTCCTGGTACAGATGTCTCTAAAATGAAATAGAGTGAAAACTCTACTAATACAACTACTTCACTGCCAAACATGAACAGTATTCTGATGTAAACTGCCTGGCAAACAACAACAACAACAACAAAAAAGCCACACGCGCTCATATTTTGTTTCGATATGCAACTGCAATATCACAAGAGTTATTTCCATCTAGTGATGTAGTCAAGCTAGGTCTAGGTTCAGCAATAGTATGTGTTCAAAGGATGAGGTCAGCTGACTACCTGAATATACTGAATGACCAGACATCAAAAACAACATCACAGTCAATGCATGCCGTAATCAAACCTAAAGGCAGTCCAACAAAATATGAGAGTATGTGGCTTCTTTTTTTTTTGGTGGCAACTGTTTTTTCAACCAGGAAATGTATTAATGCCATGGAGTTAGGTACGTTAAACTACATCTAATATGGGAGAACTAATTCTTGATCACTTTGTAAGAACAGCTGTTCTTATAAATGTGAAGCTGAACTTCCTCTGCTCTTCCTGCAGGGTCCACCCTCTGTCTGAATCTGTTAATGACCTGTTCAGAGAAGTGTCCCTGCTGCGTAGGCGCATCAACGAACTCTCTCACCGTCTAGCAATCTTGGAACCATTCTTACGTCACTACGGTTACTGGGAAAAGGAGGAGGAGGAGGAGGAGGGGGTAGATAATCGGGAGATTGCGGGAGGATTTCAAGCTCAGACCTTGAGAGGAGATGTGGTCAATCAAAGCCCGAGGGCTGTGGGGAGGCAGAGCCGAGTGCTGAGAAGGAGAAGGGTGGGAGTCTTCAATAACAGGGGTGTGAAGCAGGTTCTAACAAAGAGAGACACACATTGATGGAGATAAGATGAAGAGAGGGGATGTTTGATACAGAAAGCTCTACACATATTATAGGATGTAAGAAATAAATAAATCAACTTTCTAAATTTAATTTTGTAAGATGTCAATGTTATATGTCATTCAGGTTTGTATTGTCCAGCAATTACCCTTAATAAACTATTGTGATGATCATTGTTTCACCCTCCAGATTGATTTTAAGGTCACACAGAAGCAAACACTCCTGTAACAAATGAATGTGTTTTATTGAATTTTTTTTTTCAACACTTTCAAACACCCTAAACATGTGGGGTTTTTTTTTTCTCAAGCTTCAAGGTTTGTTCCTGACATGAGAAAAACATGCTACAACATGGGGCTGCTCATGTCTAGCTGAAGTCACATAATGGTTTTTCTTTTTAGTTCTTGCCACATACATATGAAGATGTGGTCATCAATTTTGATGAGTTATTTACACAAATGGCTCTACCTTGTCTTTCATGGAGATTTGAAGAATTTTGGGGGGATTGTGTTTTCCACCACTATGTAGATGCATAGTTTATAAAAACCAATGTGTTCAGGGTTATGTCACCAATGGGAATTTAAATTTTCAAAGAAACCCTTCTTCACAAATTGGAGGTGTGAACTTTACTTATTTTTTAGACACACACACATTTAATTGTGTGGTGAACGATATTAATGAGTTGGAGTGTGGGAGGAAGCAGGAACCAGTATCTACACTTCTATTTTGATGAGATGTACACTTAACACCAACTGTTTTAATAGTAAATTACTTAAATTATCGCCATTTTTAACAAAAATATACAATGTGAGGAGGGATTAATAACCATTCAAACTAAAAATTGATTCTGTAAACTTTTTCGTACCATTTAAAATCAAATGCTTATTTTACGTATTTTAAATGTTATTATAATACTATCATTATTATTTTATTATCGGCTTTTCTCAGCAACTTATTGATGGCAGTAACTCGTATCTGCACCTGTTATCAAACTGAAGCTCAAGAGGTCAAGAGTTTTGTTGTCATTCATTCATCTACACCCTAAAATGAGACTACATTGTTACAAGACCATGCTGCTGTGTTTGTGTGTGTGTGTGTGTGTGTGTGTGTGTGTGTGTGTGTGTGTGTGTGTGTGTGTGTTGCTTCCAGTCCAGCTAAGATTTTTTGAGGAGTGTGATGGCTTGGGGGAAGAACTGCTGCGAGAGCCGGAATGCTTCGGTGCCTCTTACTGGATGGCAGAAGGGTGAAAAACCTGTGTGACAGGTGTGTGGGGTCACCACCCAATACAATCCTCAAATTGCAGATTGTAATGGAAAATCATAAGATGGCCATGGCTGTTTTTTAAAAAAAAATTTTTTTTTAAAATTTTGATTATTAACTGTTTTTAATATTAAAGTTATGATTGAAGAAAGGTCCTATTTTCATGACTGAAAAGTGATCCAGGATCTGCAACTCTTCAGTTCTTCCCTGGCTAGAGATCTCTCCATATCCATCATGTCACAAAAATTCACAAATAGGGTAATGGCACCTCCTCCAAATTCTTGCTCGTGCTCTTCGTTCTAAACAGCAACCAGAGGGTTCTGTGTTGTTGCCACAGGGTGTCAGTGCTCGCCTGCAGCTGTAATGAGACGTGACATCACAACTGATTCAATGAGGATAAGTCTTTTGTTTTTGCTCAGCTAAAGTCAGGAACTGTCTTCAGTGGCCCAGCAGGGGGTGCCTATTATCTGCTAACATAATTATAATGTTTGTTAGTGAACAGCAATCGTGTGAATGTTCATGTTGTGGGCACAGGAATCCAAGCTTCATGCCGTCATTAAAACTTTGCCAAGTGTTTCTACAGCAACCGGTTTCTGCCTGACTCTTTTTCATTGGACATCCATTACACACACTGCTGCCTTAGTGGCGTCCTTCCTTTTTCGCTGACACTTTTCCTATGATTCAAAAACATTTTTAACCCTCCACCCCTTTTCTTAAAATCACAGCTGTAAACTGCATACCATACCATCGCTCCTCATCCATCTCCACCTTCGTTTTTCTCCTGTCCACAGCACTATGTGTGGGTGTTAAGCTCTGGCTGTACTTTCCATTTTGGTATTATATTGTCAATGCATTGTTGCATCCAATCCAGTTAGGATGCTGTGGGAATACTGTATAACTCTCTCTCTTTCTGCACCTCCCCATCCCTCTTTCTCATCCCTCTCCATCGCTGGAAAAAGAGCCAGTTGCTAGGTAACCATTAATTGTCAAGAAGTAGTTACATGTGTTGCAATGTATCCAATGTATCCCGCCATTGTTGGGTGGATGTAAGAAATAAACCAGTGTGAAGAAAAGAATGAAAGAAGACATAGTTACAAGGATATTTTTAAGATGCTGAGGATGAAACTGATCAAATCTAAATTTTTTCACGTTATTCTGTGTTGGCTCCCGGGTCTACCTATGTTAAAAATCTACACATTCAAGGCATCAGTGCATTTGAGAAACTGCAGGTTTCTTTAAATAACTCTTGTTGCTGGACAAGTCTTTTAGAGTAAAGACAGATTCTCCAGAACGAATGGAAGTAGGGTTTCGGGGGTGCTTTGATCACTGCTGCATGACTGAGTTAGCATCTTCTTCTTCTTCCCCATGAATATTTCCCCCCTCTCTCTCTCACTTGTTCCACATTTTATCTCAAAACCGTTTTATTTTTCCATTGGTCTGTGAAAAGATAAAGACATAGACACTTGAATAGCATACCAATCTCACATGATGAGAGTCCTGTTCATGGGAGACTGATATGAACAAACAAAAAAACACGGAGAAGGACAGATGACATTCAGCTGCAATAATTACCCCAGATCCACCGAATATCCATGGAACATAATGATATTTGTTACAACATCTACTCAGTTCATTTGAATGTCAACTACAAGCACTACAAATGGGTGAGAGAGGATGAATACTTCCAACCCGTGGAAATAACAAAAGATTAAATAATATGTCAGAGGGGAAATAAAACGAGACAAATATGTTTGAGATTTCTTGTTTTTTATTAATACTCAACACTTCTAATCCAAAGAGACAGAAGAATAATATTTCTCAGCACTTATTTTCACATTGACTTTATTTAATCTCATTTTCAATTATACTAAATATTAAATCAAATTTGAAATACTCTATTCACACAAGTAATTTCTCTTCATACAAAAAATGCAAGGGTGAACTAGATTTTTGTCATATGTACATTTTTCACAATCTGTACATCTCAAGAATGGTCCTGCTCAATCTTCTGTGGTCAAACACAAAAACAGAAGGTTAACCACAGACGAAAGAAACAGAAGAGACTTTGTAAAAAATGTAACAGATAATTTATTGTGCTTCCTGTGCACCTGTGGGTTATGGTGCTTTACAGTTTTACCTTTGACAAAATAACCATCTTAGCTGGTCTTTGACCAAATTCGTAGGAAAAATAAAACACAAACAACAAAATTCGGTATTTCAAACCTTGTAGTGACATGTGCATATTCACATCTTTGTGTCAATAAATGATTGCACATATCCTGACCTGCAATTGTTAGAAAAAGCAATTTTGTAAGGGGACCTATGAATCAAAGATTTATCCCAAATAGATCTATTCTCTGCTGTTTTGTACAATGTCTTATCAAAAGTCCATGAGTGTGAGGTAAAGTATTTACATACTTTTATAATACATGTACAATAAACAGTTAACTCTCTCACACACTTTCTCTCTCATTACACAAGTTCACATAGAGGTAATCAAGCATATGAATTCAGGCACATACATTAACAGCCATGATGAAACATACCGAGATATTCGAAGGAAGAAATAGGAAAAACAGTTGAGATGAAGATGGTTTCAATGAATGAATCGACCAAGATCTCAACCTTGTTTAAACGCATTCATACAAACTCTCAAGAAAAGTAACCGTTGAATAACATAAAT
Source organism: Antennarius maculatus (assembly GCA_013358685.1). Lineage (NCBI taxonomy): Eukaryota > Metazoa > Chordata > Actinopteri > Lophiiformes > Antennariidae > Antennarius > Antennarius maculatus. The sequence goes on from CM023612.1 coordinate 20,582,499, forward strand.
AGTGAAAAAGTTTTCCAATCTAGTGATTGCACTCATTAATCAATCTCTTTAATTCAATCATAACCAAATTTTTGATTGCTTTTTTTTTTTTTTAAATAAAAAAAAATAAAAATTAAAAATTAAAACAATCCAAATTTTGGTTATGATTAAATCAGTGAGACCGATTAGTGAGAACAATCACTAGATTGTTTTGATTGAAATCATTTTGGAATAAAAACGCATACACACTTACGAGCACATACACGCATGCACGCACGCACGCACGTGCCCGCGCACACACACACACACACACACACACACACACACACACACACACAAAACTACATGAATTATCTGAACCAATAAGATTGATAAAATTCCAAATACTGTTTAAAAAGGCCCATTTTATTTGGGCTAAAATTTTAGATCAAGAAACATAAATTTAAAAAAGTGTATACATGCAAGTCCTTAGAAACAATACAGACCCCTAGTATCATACATACTGACTCGTTAACCAAGAGAACCAATATCCTCTTAAGTTTTCACTGGGATGTACAACAAGCCCAATATTGGGAGTTGTTTAGTCAGAATGAAGAATCAAGAACTGGTATGGTAAAAAGGACAACATGACAGGTTTAAATGACAATAACTTACTGAAAAAAGGAAAATTGCCATTTAAACCTCATCTGTGCCTTTAGAATGTGTTAGAGCAAAAACGCTTGTTGCTGTGGATTAGAAGCCTTTTCATCATATATACGTGTCGCATTAGTAACAAAAGCAATGATTTTTACTGAATGTGTAACACTTGCTTTTAAGATGTATTTCACTTTCTCCCACTTTCCTTTTCTTTTTTATGAAATTTCTGTAGTAGACATAATCTATACAGGACCATACACATGAGGGCAACTTCTATCCTTCATCAAAATCTTAGCATGCTTGTTAAAACAAATTTTGGCCCAACGGAAGATGAAATCAGTTTAAGTACATGCTGAAATTATTTTCATGTTCTATTTGATGTAAAATGTAAGTTGAAGTAACATTATGGGAAAAATAAGTTTACACAGTGATATTCTTTTTTAAAATCAATTAACTGCAAGAAAGCTGTTTAGAGGAAAATGGTGACATTTTGGGAAATATGCTTTTCCCCCCCCCCCCCCCCCCCCGTATATATTTTAATGTAGAGCCAAGCAAACAGTTTTGTTTAGCATGAAGACAGAAAACTGGGAAACAGCTAGCCTGTTTAACTCAAAGCCTTACAAATGTGTTACATTTGTTGAATTTGTACATCAGCTTAGAAATAAGAAGTTGAGGTTTTTGCATGAATCAAGCAAGCTATAACGTATTATGTGTTACATGTTAATTAGTGAGCTTGAAGGCCTTTTCACAGAGGCTGCTTGATGATGCCACCGTGAAGACAACTTTCCGCACTACCTTTGCTTTCTTTTTACACTGATCAAACCACTGTTGATCTCATCCTCTGCTCTGAGGCCCAGGTGCTCCTGGGCGTCATGAGCATCTGAGTACCTTCAGCTGATTTTAGTTTTCTTTTAGTTAGCTGCTAATTACTTTTAGCTGTGTTTTAAAGTTTCCTGCTTTTCCTGTCTTCAAAAGTATAACATGCCATCAAAATGTCACACCCGTGTCATGTCAAGATAGGTCCATTCATACTGACATTGATTTGGCACTTTTACTGCTCCCACTGTTATCTTTGGGGCAGAACACTGACTCCCAAAATGCTATTGAAATATTCGTACAAGAAGGATGTGCAATAAAGTGCAATAAAGGCACACACAGCAGTCCAAAATGAGCAGGTAGCTTTAATTGGACCAGAGTCATGGTCGCTATTACTGTTTGTTTTCTGCATTTATGCTAAGGTAAGTTAATAGGATGCTGGCTCTTGCTTCACAATTTCTCTGCAGAAATAAGTTGTGGTAAAAATAAGCAGGACAGAGAAATGCTACAGTTGTCCAAGTTTATTTAAAAGTATTTATCTAATTTCTTAACTAGAAAAACTAAAAGAACTTAATAAAAGTGTGTGGTAAGTATTGTAGGAGTAATTTACTCTAAAATATTTGATTATTTGGGTTTGTTGACTTTTAAATTATTACTCATCAGTTTGTTTTCTTACACCAGCATAGTAATAATGTTCAGGACTAGTACTCTCCCCATCTGATATAACAGGCAGGGCTTTGAGCCTTAATCATGAAATAATTAACAAGCTGGACTGCTCATCCCAGTAATTGAGACCTCATTCAGAGTGTCCATTATGTCCCTGTCCTGAGTCAGAACCAGTGAAATGTAACAATATGCAATGAGCGCACATTAAAAGTGATTAACATGTATTCAAAGGATAAGTGTTCCTGGATCATTTATTTTGTGAATATTAACAGTTGGATTTAAGGAAGTCGGGAAGAAAAAAAGCTTGTTGGGCTCCGTAACGACTCACAGGAAAATAACTTGCAGTTGGTTTAATTGAGGAGTACAATGTAAAACAATGCTCTATAATTTTAATTGTATTTATTCACAAGCAACACTGTCATACTTGACTTTTGGGGATAACAGGAAAGTTTATCATGGCACTGTGGTTTTAACCCTTATAATCCTGCTATTGTTTTTTTGTTGTTGTTGGGGATCTGTGCAGGAATTAACCTTCCCCTGAAAACTGTTTGCATTTGTTAAATACCTTAAAGTACTTTATGCACACTAAACTGTCATAAGAAACTTCTTCAGATGTATTTTCAGTCTTAAATTGATTGACTAATTATTTGAAGGTAAACTTTTCTCTCAAAAAAGCAGATCTCAAGCTTAGAAAATCCATTAAGGCACATCCAGATCAGATGCGAGACCCTTTTGGTACTGCCAAGGAAAAAAATGAGAGGAAATAGCAAATCAGTATGATGATGTTGCTTCTGCAGGTGAAAAAATACCTTCTTTGCAAATTTACATACATAGAATTCACTCAGCAAGTCATGCCTTTCACATATACTTCACAGCACTCAAAAAGTAAGAAGTATGAAAAAAATCAAACATGTAGAATTAATAGCAAAGAAGAGACCAAGTTACAGGAACCTATATCTGAGCCATACTCAAATCTGGTCTGCCAGTCTCCTGTAATACTGGAAAGCTAAGAAACAATTGACATCATACAAATAGGTAACATGAACCACTTAAATAAATAAAAACTTAAAACTATCCAAACTGATCATCATCAAACACTGGAATAATATTCAATAATATTATCAACATTATCGATACAATTATTGTAAGTTTACCCTGTTAATTCAACAGAAGTGTTGATATCTTGTTCATGATTGTATTTCTGTTGCTAAACAAAATGTTTGTTTTGGTGTTAAAGAACTGCAGGAAGTAGGAGAATGACAGCAATTTGAAGCGATCACATGCTGGAGATTTTATTCCACTTTTTCCCTTCCTTATCTTAGAGTGTTGGTGCTTCATTAGAATCCTCTTCTCATTAAAAGCTTGTCTCCTGCAGGTCTTAACCACAGTGTATCCTGCAATGGCTTCTGTGCATGTCTAAAATTTTCCATTGAGTTGACTGAGAGCAACACATACCATATTGTATCTCTTCATTCTCTTCGCACAGGGAGATCATCAGCCTCCTTTTTCCTTTGTATGTTTCTTAGTCCACCTCATTTCTTCACCCCCACTTCTCTCTCCTTTTTCCTCTGTCTTCACCCTCAGACATCTGACTCAATACTGGAGAGCTTTTCATAAACATGTCCATTGCTGGCACCATTGAAGGGTCTCTGTCCCTGCCCCAAACCTAAGGTGTCCCTGGCCACAGGCAGTAGATTGGCCCCGTGGTGGTTACCCATGGGCCCTCCCAACCCTCCAAGACACAACTCTTTGGGGAACCTGGGGGCCATGTTGGACATGACCCCAGCTGTGGCGGACGCGGGTAAATAGGAAGTTGCTCCCATGGAGCCGCGGAAGTCACCTCCTCCTCGATTGTTGTTGAGAAGTTGCTGCTGCTGCTGCTGTTGCTGCGTCTGTGGCTTTTTGATGTAGTACGGTTTGGCACCGTGTAAAAGACACTGGTCGTCACCGAAGGTTGGGATGAAGGGGTTCTGGTTCACCTTATCTGGGTAGAGAGATTTAGACAAGGAGTAAGTCCCAGCCCCTCTGCTACTACCACCACCACAGCCCCCACCTCCCATCATAGCTCTATCTCTGTCCCTCAGGTCTCTCTCCCCTGCTGACAGCTGATGCAACCCACCTTCACCTCCACGGAGCAAACTGAAAGAAGAGCCTCCTTTTGCCCTGTCCCCGCTTATCCCTTCGAACATGGGAGACTCCCTTTCACCTGCATACCTTTCAAACATGTGAGCATAAGGACTGGGGCCCTCCATGAAGCGGTCTTTGTCTTTTAAGCTCACACTTCGTGGTTGAGGAAACTGCCCTCCAACGCCCCCACCAACCCCACCCATTCGGCCAGCCCCCTCCCTCTGCAGGTCCACAAATGTGTCATAAGAGTGTTGCCTCCGTAACACCCTCCCACCCGGCCCTAGTTTCCTGCGCTGTGCCTGAGTTTGCGTTTGGCTGGGCGCTATGCTAGTTTTTCCTCCAGAGAACACCATGTTATTATCCTCACTGATGTTGTAAAGGTTGTTTGGCTGAATTTTACAGGAGTCACAGCGTTTGCAGCTAGCGGAGGTGGGGCGACTGGTAGTGCCTACAACTCCACTAGTTTGGCACGTGCTACCCCCACCCAGTCCTCCACCATGGTGACATACACTGTGACAGTTACGACATTCCCAGTCACCGCCTGCTATGCCCCCACCTCCTAGCCCAGAAACACCCTTCTCCCAGCAGGTGTGGGCCTGTTGTCCTGACACTGAGCCGATCCCTTTACATTCAGACATCTTGCCTTTAACTTTGAGAAAGTCTTCTACAGGTACTAAGCTTTTACAAATACCACCACCGCTACCACCACCGCTACCACTTCCACCCTCTTGCACCCACATGGCCTTGCCCTCCTTGGAGCGGAACTGGTCCACATAGAAATCTCTCAGGTTGTCTTTGTCTTTGCGGAACAAGTAAGGTGAAGAATTACCCACTCCTGCTCCCCTCTTCCGTTCCAGGGGAGGTGAGACCGTGCGGTGTGTCTGGAGCCCGAGTGGGAAGTGGTGGTGAACGGTGTGGTGATGGGGTCTCCTCCTCAAGCCTCTCAGCTCTATCTCGTCCTGCTCCCGTCTGCACTTGGCAGAGGCTGGCCTCTTTTTCAGGCTGTCCCTGTACTGTTTACGCCGCTTGTTGTTGCCCTCCAGATTGCCGTAGGTGACAGTATGTGTGGAGATATCCGAAACATCAGAGCGAATGTTTCCATCGTCACCCCCTGAGCCTCCCCCACCCCCAGCACAGTACCTGTCATGACCCCCAATGATCCCTGTGCTGGATGCGCCTCCTTTGAAAGAAAACCTCCCATACACATTGTTTCCCTTGAACCCACCCTGGTTGGAATCCACAGGGGTGTGGCCAGCAATCAGGTCAAATTTATTGGTATTCCTGTGAGTCATAGAAGGGCGGGGCTGGGTGGTAAAAATGGGTGCTACCCCTCCCCCTAAACTGTCGCAATCAAACATGCCACCCTCCAAAGAACTAGTGCTGCCTAAACTACGTGGCCTGTTTGGCAGGGGGCCGGACATACCCAGAGCCGAGGCCGGGTGGTGGTGCAGATAATGATCCTGGTAGAGGTTGCTGTCCTTCAGTGGCAAGTTGCCAAAAGTCCTCTCCACCTCGCTGATGTAGTCACTGAACATGTTGTCCTCCGGCATGTATGGTGGTGCTGTCTTGCAGTCTGCAGGGTGACCCCCCAAGCTGCGCCGGTGCTCCTGAATATCATAGATAGTCGATTCACGTCCGCTGTGGCTATACTCCAGAGCAGCATGAGGAGATCCATTAATGCCTGGGACAGCGGTCATGTCTTTCGCAGTCCGAAGCAACCGCAGGATGTTGGAATGGGTGTTGTTCATGTTCTTCTTCATGGTGGCTGATGGTGAGTCCATAGTTGACTTGTTTTCCTCAATTTGAACCCCATGGATGCAGCTGTAGATCCCCTGGAGTGCAAAAATTGCAGGAAAAGAGAGGTAGAAAGATAATGTGAGGGTGAGACAGGCTATGAGAAGGAGAAAGAGAGATAAAAAGAGTGAGAGAGGTAGGAAACGGAGCTCAAGAAGACAACAATATTGAAATATGTGGCAGCAGGACTCAGTATAACCAAAGGAGAATCAGTGTCAGAGAGGAAGATGCCAAACACATAAAATGAGAAATGGCAAGAAAGACAGAGACAGAGAAAGCCAGAGAGAGGTTAATGCATTGCAATGTTCTCTCAGACCACCCTAAAGTTTACACATTATTAAACAGTAATAAGGGCTGAGCTCATAAGTGACTCTTCTCAGGGGAACAGCATTGACACTCACAGCTGCTGCTCAGCACTCCACCTCAGAAACAGAGAAGTGAGGGAGAGGGAAATAAGTAGATCAAAGTCTTGATGATAAAAAGTATGCTGTAAGCCCATGGTTTTGACCACTGATCAATATTTTTAATCAATGCCATTTAAACTCAATTGAAAACGGTGCCAGTGGCTTTCTGCTATATGACTGTTCTGCTCCTTTTGATATTCAAGATATGCGTTTTAATAATCATCTGTCAGTAATATCATTATTCATTAGTAGGTTTGTGTGTGTTTTTCTATCATTATTATTCTATTTGGTAAAAGTTTTTATAGACAGACGAAAGCATTTTTCTGTGCGAAGTCAAACAAGCGTGATCAAATGAAAACTGAAGCAATCTATTGTTGAGGTGTCAGCCAAATCGGAAAGGTCGAGGATATAATACCCACCAGCCAATGCACAGGACAATGTTCCTCAAAGGCACAGACTTGTCACAAACAGTTTCTGTCATTCAGTTACTTTCCCTGTAGCTGAGCACCATTCATGAATCTAAAACATCAACCCTTTTTCTTTATATGCCTTTTCCATCTCTTTTTGTGTCTGTTTTATCTCTGTTTCTGGATGCTTGGGTTAGCGACAGCTGCTCCAGTGGGATTGTTGATCTTTATCCCTGCACCTATAGCTACTACAGTTGCTGTGAAAGGTAAAAGAACAGAGGTTACTAGCACAAAGCTGCCTGTTTTCTTCTCAGTCTGGCTTTGACCAGCTGCTGGTTTTAACATAACCAAGAGTTTTTTACATTGAAGAAACTAATGACGAAAGCGAAAAGATGATTGGGGAGAACGGTTAGTTGTTTTTTTGAATTTTGTCTCCTTTTTTTAAACCTGTACACCCATGAGATTAATCCCCCCTACGGGGGGATTAAGAAAGTAAAGTTGATTTCTTTTCTCTTTCTTGTCCATCCTTATACTTAACATATACTATATAAACTGCACATTTTTAAACCTTGTACAATAGTTTTGCCAGTATTAAATCAGGCACTGAAATATATACTATATATAAACTGCACATTTTTAAACCTTGTACAATAGTTTGCCAGTATTAAATCATTTCTGAAATGTTTATTCATTCACAAAGAATACCACATTAAAGCTTAGAGAATCATGAAGCTACCAGTCTTACATTTTACATAAAAACCTAAAAAAAAAAAAAAGCTCCGGAGGGAAATTGCTGTCAACTCAATAAAGCAAAATGTATTCTGTGTGTGTTTCAAAAGTGCTTAAGGCCAGATTTGCTATAAATTTTCTCAGGCTAGTCTGACGTGTTGACAACCTGGACAAAGTCACAAGAACACAGACAATAACGCTGACACTCTACATGCAACAGGCCCTTTATATTTCGTTAAAAGCTAACAGTATGCAAATAAGTTAAGACAAGATAAGATAAGATCTTCTTCTTCTTTTCCTTTCGGCTTTTCCCTGAAGGGAAAAGTTGCCTCCATCTAACCCTGTCTTCTGCATCCTCTTCTCTCACACCAACTACCTTCATGTCCTCTTTCATTACATCCATAAACCTCCTCTTTGGTCTTCCTCTAGGCCTCCTGCCTGGCAGTTCAAAACTCAGCATCCTTCTACCAATATATTCACTATCTCTCCTCTGGACATGTCCAAACCATCTCAGTCTGGCCTCTCTGACTTTATCTCCAAAACCTCTAACATGTGCTGTCCCTCTGATGAACTCATTCCTGATCCTATCCATCCGGGTCACTCCCAAGGAGAAGCTCAGCATCTTCATCTCTGCTACCTCCAGCTCTGTCTCCTGTCTTTTCCTCAGTGACATTGTCTCTAGACCAAACAACATCGCTGGTCTCACCACAGTTTTGTACACCTTTCCTTTCATTTTAGCTACAACTCTTCTATCACACATCACACCTGACACTTTTCATCCTGCATGTACATGCTTCTTCACCTCTTTTCCACATTCTCCATTGCTCTGGACTGTTGACCCTAAGTACTTAAAATCCTACACCTTCTTGATCTTTTCTCCCTGTAACCTCATTCTTCCACTTGGGTCCCTCTCATTCACACACATGTACTCTTTCTTACTGCGGCTAACCTTCATTCCTCTCTTTTCCAGGACAAACCTCCACCTCTCTAGCTTCTCTTCCACCTGTTCCCTGCTCTCACTACAGATCACAATGTCATCTGCAAACATCATAGTCCATGGAGGTTACTGTCTAGTGTCTAACCTCGTCTGTCAGCCTGTCCATCACCATTAAAAACAAGAAGGGGCTCAGAGCTGATCCCTGATGCAGTCCCACCTCCACCTTAAACTCCTTTGCCACACCTACAGCACACCTCACCACTGTCTTACAGTCCTCATACATGTCTTGCACCGCTCTAACATACACTCCAGACTTCCTCATACAATATCACAATTCCTCTCTGGCACCCTGTCATAAGCTTTCTCCAGATCTACAAAAACACAATGCAGCTCCGTCTGGCCTTCTCTGTACTTCTCTATCAACATCCTCAAAGCAAATACTGCATCTGTAGTACTCTTTTTTGGCAAGAAACCATACTGTTGCTCACAAATGCTCACCTCTGCCCTTAGTCTAGCTTCAACTATTCTTTCTCGTAACTTGATGTATGGCTCATCAGCTTTATTCCTCTGTAGTTAACGCAATTCTGCACATCTCCCTCGTTCTTAAAAATGGGCAGCATTTTTAAGAACACTTCTCCTTCATTCCTCAGGCATCTTCTCACTATCTAAGATCCTTTTGACCAACCCAGTCAGAAACTCTACTGCCACCTCTCCTAGACACTTTCATACCTTCTCGGGTATATCATCAGGACCGACTGCCTTTCCACTCTTCATCCTCTTCAATGTCCTCCTCACTTCATCCTGACTAATCTTTGCTACTTTCTGGTCCACAACAGTCACCTTTCCTAGTCTTTGTTCTCTCTTCTTTTCTTGGTTCATCAAGATAAGATAAGATAAAGATGCACTTTATTGATCACAAACTGGGACATTTAAATGTTTCAGCAGCATTCACAAACACAAAACAAACAGAAACAGGAAAAAATACGTTAGGCCTTTCATCCACATGACAACGCAGATATCCGGGACGAAAATGGAAGTTTACGCCGGCCAAAGAGAAGTATTTTGAAAACGCGGGGTATGCGTTGTTGTGTGGACGCTGTAACTGGAGCTTTTTCTGTCCGGGTGAGCTCCCTGAGACAATAACTGCTGTGACGTTGTGTGTGTGCGTGACCAGTGTTTACACATACAAACAATGGACGTCATTAAAACTGTGTTGGCGGCAACGATTATCCAGACATTTTTAGTCATCTTGTTGTTTCAAGCCCAAGTGCTGCACATCGAGCCCAGAAGAAAGTCGGCTTTTTTGCCTGCTGGTGGGAGAACTCTGTGATGGAGGTCTTCCCTCAGAAGGAACGGCGTGAATTTCCCGACCCTCACTTCTGTCATTAACGGAATTGTTACGGAGTTTTTTTGCTTATAAACATGTTGATCATTGCACTTATGTGGTTACGTATGGATGGAGATTTTTTTTAAATCTCTGTGGACGCAATTTTTTTCTATGCAAAGTGACAAAAGATGTGTTTTTCAAAAATACCCGGCTACGTGTAGATGGAGCCTCAGTCCCTCACTTGTTGTACATTGTCAGGTCAGGTGTGTATACAGCTTTAATGTTTTTTGAAGAGCTGTTATATTTTACGATGTTTAACAGGAGAAATCTGTATTACAGCCAAATCACAAACCCCATAAATCTTAAATGCAAAATTTTTCTATTCTTGTCATTCTATTAAAAAATCCATCCATCCATTTTCTTCCGCTTTATCCGCCGCAGTGGTTCACGGGGAGCAGGAGCCTATCCCAGCTAGCATAGGGCATGAGGCAGGGGATACACAAAGATGGACACACACACTCACTCCTACAGGCAATCTGGGACCGGCCAATTAACCTGAAGTGCATGTTTTTGGAGGTGGGAGGAAGCCAGAGAACCCAGAGAGAACCCACACAGACACGGGGAGAACATGCAAACTCCGCACAGAGTGGGACTCAAACCCAGACCCGCCGTATTGTGCGGCAATAGCGCTACCCACTGCGCCACCGTGCCACCCATCTTCTTCTTTTTCTTTTCCTTTCGGCTTTTCCCTTCAGGGGTCGCCACAGCGAATCAGTGTCCTCCATCTAACCCTGTCTTCTGCATCCTCTTCTCTCACACCAACTACCTTCATGTCCTCTTTCACTACATCCATAAACCTCCTCTTTGGTCTTCCTCTAGGCCTCCTGCCTGGCAGTTCAAAACTCAGCATCCTTCTACCAATATATTCACTATCTCTCCTCTGGACATGTCCAAACCATCTCAGTCTGGCCTCTCTGACTTTATCTCCAAAACCTCTAACATGTGCTGTCCCTCTGATATACTCATTCCTGATCCTATCCTTCCTGGTCACTCCCAAAGAGAACCTCAGCATCTTCATCTCTGCTACCTCCAGCTCTGCCTCCTGCCTTTTCCTCAGTGACACTGTCTCTAGACCAAACAACATCGCTGGTCTCACCACAGTTTTGTACACCTTTCCTTTCATTTTAGCTGAAACTCTTCTATCACACATCACACCTGACACTTTTCTCCACCCATTCCATCCTGCCTGTACACGTTTCTTCACCTCTTTTCCACACTCTCCATTGCTCTGGACTGTTGACCCTAAGTACTTATCAATCTAAAAGTTGAATGAAGATAGGTGAAAATCTTTGTGTAACACAGGATGATTTTGATTTGTTTTTTGCTTTTTAATGGTGCCTGGAACGAAAAAAAACTCACAGGTAAATCAGATGAGTCATCATATACCCCTGGCTGACTCAATACACCTCAACTACACCCAGTGGGGTTTAATGCAACCACTGCTATGATCTTTCTGTCAGGAGGACAAAGGTCAGACCTAAAATAAAACACATTGCACTCACTCTGCTAATGGAGTAGGTGAGCCCGGGTTTTCCGGAGCAGACGCCCATGAAGCAGAAGCGCAACTGCCAGTAGAATAAATGTTCACAGATGAAGGTGATTAACGACAGAACCATGGCAGCTCCAAGCATGTAGAAGACCCCTGCCATGTTGTCCACATCCAATTGGCTGCTCATCACCTCATTCTTCTCATTATGGCAGATGCCCGTCAGCCACAGGGCCTCCAACTCCTCCATCTCACCTAAAGGAAGAAGAGGGTTAAACACAGGTTACTGTATCCATGGATTAGCGTTACTGTTTGTGTGAACTGCATACTTGGATGAGTTAAACGATGTATGAACATGTAAGAGTAAATACAAAATGGAGAGAAAGCATTACTTTGACGGTGAGTTAATGCCAAAAACAGTTCAGGACTCATGGATGTGTAACAAATGTCACGTTACATTAATTTGACTGGATGTCCTTGTGAGGATCTTCCTCATTAAGAATTGCTTATGCAAAGCTATCCCTTCCCTGTAGTGGAGAAAAAACAACTGCCTGCTGGGAATTGATAGTCCTTAGGGAGGAAGTGTTTGTAGCCATGTGATGAGTGTTTCCGCCGTAAAATGTGCCTCCCTCAAAATCACATCCCTGGAGCACCAATAAGAGGGGAAGGACATGTCCAGAGAGATTTGTTTGATCTGTACCCCTGGTTCATCTTTGTGTGTGTCTGAGGGGGACAAGAGGGTATGTATTTTGCCAATGCTTGTATAATGCTATTTTGTGTATATCTGTCTGTCTTAAATAGTTGTCATTAAGACTTTCACACAACTCACACAACTTGTCAATGCTATAGTGCAGAATATTTCCTGGATCCCCTTCTTGATTGTCATCCATCATCATTATCATCATCAAAATCTAATAACCGCTTCCCTCCCCATTGCAGGTACCACCTGTAAATCAATAAAAGCCACCCAAAGGTTTTCAGATAATCTGCCATCCACTAACTAACTAACTAACTAACTAACTAACTAACTAACTAACTAACTAACTAACTAACTAACTAACTAACTAACTAACTAACTAACTAACTAACTAACTATTTTAATGGGAGTTTCTGACAAACAGCGTCAGCTAAAGCACAGCTTGTTTCTTTCTTCTTTACTTCTTGTTCTTCAACAAAAACATAACTTCTAAAAACATGACTGTACAGATGGAGTACGACAAATGCTTAATGAAGTGTTAATTTAATATCGTTAGAGACACTAGCTTTAGAACCAAGTTACTATTTCATACTAATTTCAGGCTTTACACTACCTAAGCCCTCATAAAGAAACAGGAAACATTGCTGTAATTTAAAGGACAGAAACAACAACTCAATTGAGCTGCTTTCATTGTGTCCTTGTTATTTTTTTAGTTCCATTTACATTTCCAATGAAAAGTGAAGATTTTGCTGTAAAAAATTTTGATTTATCATTTGGTATTAAAGCACATTAAAAAAAAAAGAAACACAATCACAGAACGATAGATGTTGTTGCTTTTTAATTCCTAAGGATTTCCAAATATTCCCCTGAACATCTCCAGAGCAGCAATGATTCCCATAGAGAACCAGTTTGAAATTGCAACCATTGATTCCTGTTATCAACCTCCACATTTCAATGATATTGACTTAAATAGGCGAAATATTTCCCTGGATGCCCACTTACTGATTTTAAATCTGTGTGCACTGTTATCGACCAAACTATATGGACACAATTTAATCACAACAGGACTTAAATAGAAAATGTAACTGGATCATTTAGTAGATTTTATAGTCTATCGGTAATTGAAATCTACATTATATTATTATTTTTATTCTCTCGCTTTTAACCCATATCCACCATCTCTCCTATAGTTGACCTCCTCCACATTCCTCTTGATCATGTATCTGTCAGGACTCAGTTTTCGTAACGTAGTCTGTGACTGATCCCCTCCCCAGGCACATATTATATTCATCATGTTCATCTCTGTATTCTTAGAAGGACATGACAAATATGACCAAACATCTGTGGGTTTGATCTCTTAACCTGGACTAATGTACGTATGTGTGCTGACAGCTAGTCTACATGAAGTAATGAAAGCTAATGTCTGATTTGTTGGCCACATGTACCGATCTGACAGAGCACTCACTCAGCAGACAATGACGCCATCTGAGTCAATTTGGCTCCTGGAGATCTGATTCGAGGTGAAAGTTGTTCTATGCATTAACCCATCCATCTAACACACTGGGATGGAAAGTGATAGCACACTGAAGGCAACTGTGTGTGTGAGTGTGTGCCAAAATTCTGCATGATATATGATCTGACAGCTGGTGAGCAGCATAAGACTTATGCTATCTCTGCAGGTAGGATGCTACTGGAGATGAATGTGCATTGCCAAAAGCAAAGATTCACATTCACAAGGATGGTGATACAATATTTAATTTTACAGTCCAGATTCATGTTCCCCATAGAACACAAGCCTTCTAAAAAACAAGATGTTTTAACATCATGGGAATAATGGAAAACGATGAAAAAATAATAATAAAATGACTGGACTGGACTTCTTGAAGCATGATTCAAAATTTATCCATTCTTGCACACATTCATACGGTGGCGGCAGGAATCCATCCTAGTAATTGATTTCAGTACGTATGTTTCAACGTGTCTGCAGGCTGTGACAGTTGTTCTGCTCGTTTTTACATTTTTCCTGACTTTATTACTTAATTACTACATGTTTCTCATATTTCTGACTTGTGCAGAGTTAGAGTATCGGGAATGCAGCCTGATTGTCTTCAGTGAAACGTGATTATGTGAAGACATTGAGGGTTTCCAGACTGTTAGTGCCGACAGGGATGGTAGTGAGAACTGTAAGGAGAAAGGTGGAAGTGGACCTTGCCATTCTTGTGAATAAAAACTGGTGCCATCTTGCTCACATCAGCACAAAAAGTGAGCATCTGTTATCTGGACATTGAACTGTTAGCTGTTGGACTCCGTCTTCATTATTTGCTGCATGAGTTCTCTCATTTTCTGATGGAGGCTATGTACATCCCCCCATCCGTTAACCCTACATCAGCATGTGACCTCATTTGTTCCACTGATGTGCGTTTTTGCACCATCCAAACGCAGCCATCATAATCTCAGGGGACCTTAAGCATATAAGTGGAAAAATTGCTTGCGGACTTTACACAGTGTTTGAATTGTTCTACCAGAGAGGGGAAAACTAAAATTAAAATAAAAAAAAAAGAAATCGGTGCGGCAGTGGCTCACTGGTAGAGCGAGCGGTAGAGCGGGTCAACAAATGTTCCCAAGATCGGCGGTTTGATTCCCGCTCCTGCCCAAAAACAACTGGAGCGTGAGCTGACAGTGGGAGGTGTCAGCTCGCCTCTGGAGCATTGCCGAGGTGCCCTTGAGCAAGGAGCTGTCTCCCTTTACAAGTTGCTCATTTGGGGTGCACCATGTAGGAGCTGCCCGCCACTCTACCTCCCCTGCATGCGTACAGGCCCCCCCGTGTGTGTGCTTGTGCTACAGACACCTGTACACACTAACATGTATGCATGCGTTTGAAGAATTACTAATTAGAGTGCACTCTCAATATCCCTTCGGGGATCAGATTGGTGTACAAAAAAAAAAACCCTTGACCTACTGAAGGCAAATGCTAAGGAAGCCTAAAGCTGAACCCACCTCACCACCCCACTGGGTAGGTCAGACCACAACCTCACACTGTTAAATCCCTTTTGAAGAGGCAGCTGGCTAATACTACCACCTTGAGGAGATGGACAGATGAGGCATATGAGGCACTTAAAGACTTTTTTGAGGTGATGGACTGGCAGACACTCTGTCAGCTACATGGGGAGGACATTGACAGGCTCGCAGAATAAATAACAGCCTATATCAACTTCTGTGTCAACTCCACTGTTCCAGCTCAGACTTTTCAATGTTATCCGAACAACTAACCCTTATAACAAAGGACATTAAAGCCATTTTGAATGATAAGAAAAGGGTTTTTAGAGCTGGGAACATGAAGGAATTGAGAACCATCCAGGCACACCTCAAGACTAAGATCAGAAAGGCTAAGGAGGAGTACGGGAAGAAGCTGGAGAAGAAGCTCCAGCATAGGAAAACTAGGGAGGTGTGGAATAGCATGAGGACAATCGCTGCTTACTGTGTCAACAAAGGAGTTGAAAGCACAGTTGACTGGGCCAACAAAATTAATCTGTCCTTTAACACAGTGGTCCACAACCACTGGGCTGTGGACCGGTACCGGTCTGTGTGTCATTTGGTACTGGGCCAAACAGAATGAAAAAATAATTTACATTACTTCCATTTTATTCATTTCGGAGTCTGAAAGATGTTTTATTTTGAAAAGTGACGTCTGTGCGAAATGATGCACAGCCGCATGCGTGCGTCTGTCCCGCTTGGCAGGTCACGGTCACGTGACAGGTTATCAGCCCACACAATTAAGAACCCACAATTGCGCCAGTGTTCTGGATTAAAGTCAATGCAGATTATCCTGAGATCGCCTAAAAAGTATCAAAAACCCTGCTTCCATTTCCAACCTCCTGTCTTTGTGAAGCAGGATTTTCTGCAGTGACCGTAGAGAAAACCAAACTGCGGAATAGACCGGACGTCCGGAACACACTTCGGCGGTCATTGCCTCCTATTATCCCTAAATCATGGTTCCACAACTACTAATTATCATTATTGTAATTATTATTATTTGATTGACTTGTTCACCCTTTCATTGGAAATGATCAGTATTTCTCCCACGTTGAATGCATTGTTTGTAGGTGGCCATATTTCAAAGTAAACCTCATCAGTGCAGTCACTTGAATCGAGTTTTTAATATAATTATTTCTTACAATTTTGTTGTTTACAGAGATGTTGATTATCAATTTATGAAAACAAGGTTGCTTATTGTCTGTTGATGTCTGCATTTTACATAAAACCACTGCGAATCATTTATTATTAGACTACAGCTGGCATCATTAACGATTATCGAGCAAATGAAGGCCGGTCCGTGAAAATATTGTCTTAGATGAAAATATTGTCTAAGATGAAACCAGTCCGTAGCTCATAAAAGGTTGGGAACTGCTGCTTTAGCAGACTGGACAAAGTGATGACCTCATTGCTTGCTGATCTGGGTCTTCTTGTAATTAGTACTCCACTTTGTACCTCCTCCTGATGTCAAGGCTACCCCATTACTGAGACTATTAACATCAAAGCAGATGAGGTGAGGAAAGAACTACTGGACAGACTACTTCACAGGGCTGGAGTAAAGTTAGACTCACTCACTTCAGTGTTGAAGAGGAGGACATTGTTCAAATTAAGGGCCATCTTGGACACAGAGTAGCACCACTGTACAGAACATTGATGGGAAAAAGGAGTATGTTCAGTAGCAGGATGACCCTTCCTAAATAAACTACTGATTGCAAAAATAAATATTTCCTGTCCGCGGCCATCAAACTGTACAATGCCTCACGTTGACAGTCAGACAAAAATCGAAGAGGGCAGTAAGTCAGTACATTTGTGCATATGTTTATATATTGCTCTTTTATGGATAAATATTCTCTTATTTATCCATAATATTCTTTTCTCTTTTTTTTTAAATTCCAAATTCTTTATTCTTATTCTAACTTTATATTTATGTTCTGAAATAGAACAGCTCTATTGAAAAGCAATTTCCCTTTGGGGATCAATAAAGAATTCTGATTCTGATTAATCAAGAGTAATCATCACTCATAGAATCCCTCACATACCGATGTAACAACCATTGTGAGAAAAATGGGGTTCATTATCTCACCCAACATGTAGACTCCTAGATACATACTGTGTCACAGTCAGTAGACAACAAATATTGTAAACAGCTTTCATCCAGTAGTTTCACAGTTATATTTTCAGTCAAAAGTGGGAAAGTCTTTTGGATCTTGGTAATAGGACAGAATACCAAGACCATGTTTCATCAGATGTGTATTTATTTCCTACTTTGTAGCATGTTTAGATTCAAATAAATCAAATAATTTAACCTACCTTCCAGTGGCAATCCTATACTCAGGTAAAGACACCCATTTTACCCCCAAAGTGATTTAGTTTTAATTTGGCTTTAAGTCTAAAACAATAAATAAAAAATAGTGTGAACAAACTGTTGAGGAAGATAGAAAATACAGCCAGTCCTCAAGATACAAACAATCAACTTAAGAACATCGGTAGATACGAACAACTGCATGCCGCTAGGTCCGACTATTGTAGTTCCCCTTTCTGTTACAACCCCCACCGAGCAGCATAACATTAAATACCCCGTAGATCAAGATTTCACATCATGTCAAAATAACTCTGCAAATATAAGTGAACAGTTTGGTCTGATGTAAGAATTCATGTGGCTTTCCTGTTGTTGTGTCATCTGCAGTGTTTCGTCCTTCTCTTATCCACATCTCTGTGAACTTCTGAGCAGGGAACAAACAGACAATGTAGTTATGTGCATGGGGATGTTCATGAGCATTGAGATTGCTGACGATTTGGCTCAGGTTGAAAGTTATGTTGAAAGCAATGTAGACTACAGGCTTCCTGTGAGAAAACTGTCACGACCTACCTGGTATTTCATAGTTTTCAGTAAATTACTGACGGGATTGTCCCCCTGTTGGACCTAAATGATGTAGGAACCAATGCTGGGTGGGTTAGGTTTTTGCCCAGAAGCATTAAATGTTGAACACTTAACGCTGAATGCTTTGCTGTTTGATATTAACTATTGCTCGAGTTAACTGAGAAACTCATTGGAAATAAAATACTGTAATAAAGCATAAAGTGGTGTGTTGGACTGCTGATTACCAGGAAGCACATCAGCTCGTCATTCACATAAGTGTGGTTGAATACCTCAGTGGCTTAAAGCTTGGCTTAACCTGTACTCCTTTCGAGGATAAAATTCATTCAGCAGAGTTATAACTTATATGATGGTAATACTTTGTTTTAATTCATAGTGTGTTCTTTTTATGTTCTGTTATTGTGTCCTGCAAAATACTTTCATATTTAGAGTAGTAATGGCCTTTAAATGATGTCCAAAGGTAATTGTGCATTGGAATTAAATAAATTCAGCTTATGAACAGCCTCTCAGAAGCAATTGTGTTTGTAGGTTGAGGACTGCCTGTGAAGAGCTATACAGGAAAGAAATAAGAAATAGAAATAAGTAAACATAATGATGATGATTGCCAAACAGCTGCCTCTAGTAGCTAGGAAGGGGCTTGTTCAGGTAAGTTTTGAGGTGTCGGTGGTGTGGATGCTTTTGTGAGACAGCAATAGTAAGATAGAAGTTTTTGGGATCACAGTTTATTCATTATAATGTGATACCAAACTGATGCAGTTTATAAAAATAAACCTGCATCACAAATTGGATGGTTGCTGTATGTAATATGGGAATTTGGATAAATACGAAGTGGTTAACAGACAGGCCTTATCTGCAGTGTCAAAAATTGCAGACAGCTTACCACCACAGTTGAGAGATCCAAGTTTTTGTGCATATCATGGGGCTGTTGTTTCATTTTCTGTCCATACTAGTGGGAAATTTCTGTATTACTTGAGGCAAAAACAGCCATAGGGTGTCCTAACCATGCAAAGAAACCACTTCAAGGGGCTCAATACTCTCATCGTGATTTAGCAGCAGCTCAATTTTGGGCTCGCAAGGATCACTGCATTTATGATTTTCATAGTGACTCCATACATTCTGCTGGCCTTTTTCGGTCACTACCCAAAACACACATGACCTGGGACACTAAACAAAACCCGAACAAATAAATTGGAACTGTTGCTTTGCAGCACAGTAAATCGTATTCCAGTGAGACCCAGACCTAGGATCTAGTCTTTTCCTTACATAAATCATCACATCATGCGCCGCTGTTGTGAGATATATGGTGCTGCCACCATCTTACTGAATTGTTAAGCTGATTTCACATTGTGACAGTTATATTTTTTTAAAGACAAGGCTGCTTATGAACACAGTTTTCTCTGCACTCCTTGCATCTCACTTATCAGCCAATGGAGGTGCTACGTTTTTAATTATTTATGCACTTTTCGTAGGCTGA
Source organism: Antennarius maculatus (assembly GCA_013358685.1). Classification (NCBI taxonomy): domain Eukaryota; kingdom Metazoa; phylum Chordata; class Actinopteri; order Lophiiformes; family Antennariidae; genus Antennarius; species Antennarius maculatus. The sequence continues at coordinate 20,601,949 of CM023612.1, forward strand.
GGTTTGCAGTTTCTTTACCTGCTATTGTTGGTAGATTAACAGCAATCAAAAATATCTTAGACACTATGCTGAGGGAGGGATTTACTTATATAGTGGTGAACATAATTTAAAATACTTAGACTAAGTGTTAAAAAAAAAAAAGTAATTGAAGATTGCAAATGTGAGCATGTGATGCATAATTGGAAGCTCTAAAACTAAATTCCTGGTAATGACAAATAAAAAAATAACTCTCTTTGTTTAGATGCTGCAGTGTTGGCAATGCAAAATACATTATACATATCTGAGGATTCTGTTAGATAGAGAGTTCCAGTACTCTTGAATGTCCAAATCCATGTGACACTGGAGTAACATGTTAATCATAACCACTCACAGTTGTCACAGTGTCCTCACACCCTGAAACGTTCACCTCTATGGCTGCAACAACTGCAGGCTACTGTTGTCCACTGGAGCATCACCAGGTTTAGCACACCTCATCCAGTCTAAATGACTGCTGGAAGTGACTGAACACCTTCTGAGTCACAGCCGGCTGAGAGCTACCTCGACAACTCCACGTCTCCAATCTCACTACACTCATGAGAGTGTAACTCAGTGTCTGTGTAATTGTTGTGCTTTGTTTCTTAAAGACTGTAACAAATATCTCACCGATATCAAATATCGGTGAGAAAAGATTCTATTCATTGTTATATAGATATGTATAGTGGCATGGTGGTGCAGTGTGTAGCGCTGTCGCCTTACAGCAAGAATATTCTGTGTTTGAGTCCTTTCTGTGCGGAGCTTGTATGTTCTCCTTGTGTCTGCGTGGGTTCTCTCCAGGTTATCCGGCTTCCTCCCACCTCCAAGAACATGCAGTTTAGGTGGACTGATCATATTAAATTGTCTGTAGGTGTAAGTATATGCGTGAGTGGTTGTTTATCTTTTGTGTGGCTCCGAGATTTGCTGGCAACACGTCTATAGTCAGCTGAAATTGGCTCCAGCAGACTCACAATCCGCAAAGCGGAAAAAAGCATCTGCAGACGAGACGATTACGGTCGTCTCGTCTACAAGAAAATGGATGGATGGTTAGATAAGTAGAGTTATGGTACAGTATAATGTTTTTACTAATACTTTATCCATCTGATTTTGCTGTGATAGTTGTTACCTCTTAAAAGTAGGAATAATTTAGGTCATACATACTTGTCTCTGGGCTATATTTGAATAGAGCGTCTTTATTTAAATAAAAACATTATTTCTGAAGCCCTCACCATCTCCAAACAGCATGAGGATGGCAAGATCCACAGCTCGTTTCCAGCCTGAGTCTTTCTGGATTGCAATGCCGTAGCCAGTGGAGGCGAACACTTTGCCACTCCCGATGGTGACCAGCTTACATCCCTCGTCTCGACCCGCCATGTAGTTCAACACAGCAGCGTCATAGATGAAGGCATCCAATTTTCTGCAGAGTGTGATAAAACAGAATCACGTTAAAAGAACACGTTTATGCTGCACCGATCCTCTTGTAACTGCAATGCACAACATGTGAATTTTGTGTGCATAACCTTGTACAAAATTAATGGAAAGAATGAGGTTAATTAGAGTGAAAATTTAAACAAAGTATTTTGAGCTACATGTTTCAGGAGCTGTTTTAAGTAACTATATAATATGTTTATGTTAACTTATGTTAAAAACAATAACTTTCAACTGAAAAGAGTAACAGTGGTAATCATTGATACTGACTATTTCATAAAACAAACCACTCTCTGTAAAAGATTCACCACATTGTTTCTGTTGCTTTCAAACACATGTTGTGATCTTCCTCTAGCTGAAAAATCTCCATGGCAACTGAGCAACTCCATCTGCTGAGGAAAGCCACAAGAGGTGGTTGAAAGGTGAGTTGGGCCTTGTGTTGAATTTCTAATTGTCAAGCTGCTGTTTCCAGTGTCAAGAAGTGATCATGAATAATGCTGGAAATTAATAATCTAATTGAGCAAATGACAGTTTAGCAGAATCTTAATGACACTCATCTCAAGTGAAACATTTCTTAGAAACATTCTATTCTATTCTATTCTATTCTATTCTATTCTATTCTATTCTATTCTATTCTAATATAACCCTGACTATTACACAGGTAAAGATATGGGTTGACAAGCTCATGTCACTACAGTCCTTTGTGAACAACTCAAACGCCCAACGCTCATCAGAGATGCATCATGGCTTCACATTCTTCTTTCTTAAGTAACAGTAGATAGGAACACTTGACAAAAAGATAAATATTAGGTAGCCTTTACAGCAGCTATAAGCTAAACAGCTATTCTTGGCACCTGCAGAAAGCAAAAAACACACAGCTCTACCAGCTGCCCACCCACATCTCCCAGAATGATCTTTTTGTCTGCTTCGCCCTAATCCTCGCACATCTTTTCTCTCTGTTGCATCAGTGCAGGACCTTACAGACTTACAACACGGTCCCTTTTTCTTTTCCATCAGACATCCCTGTATCTCTGCATTAGTCCCCGTCCCCCCCCAACCTCCTCCTCCATCTCTCCCCTCCTCACCCGGTCTTCAGACTGTACAGTGCTTCATCTACATTCTTCTGGTGGAAGCTGGTCATGTAAGTATGCATGTCCCGGTAGTTGTTTCGGATGTTGCGCTCTGTACTCCCGTTGGGTACTGTGCCAAACCGGAATGGTGGTGAGAATTCATTAGGCTTCTGGAACTGTGGTGGCAGTTCACCGGAAAAGAAACCACACAGAAAAATGACAGAAGAGTGCTCATTAGCATGGAAAAGGCACTGAGCCACATCAAATAGAATTTAATGCACTATTGCGTTTAATGCAAGAGGATAGAACTATGCTTTTGAAAGCTCAAATTTGACAAAGTACGTATGAGTGGTGCTCAATAGATAAAGTAAAGCAGACCAAGTTCATTTGTAGGATGTACCATTGATGTCAAACCATATGCTGTGACTGGTGATTAGCCCAGAGCAGGAACTAGAAACTCATTGTTTTTTCCAAGAAAGTTAAGTAAATCAATAACTCTAATAACAAATGCATCAATGTGAAAACAGTAACAGATGCTCATCATATTTTCTAAAATTGAAGGTGATGCAAAAACCAAAGTATATTCACTTTGTGATACCACCTCCCACCAAACCCCCCCCCCCCCCCCAAAAAAAAAACAAAACAAAAACAAAAGCAAAAAAAAAGCAGATACTGCAAGTGAGTGACATTTAGTGTTGCCATAAATGTTTTTCTTGCAAATTATTGAATCTACACGCAAAATTACAACATTAATTTTCAGCTATTTTCAGCATTTTGTGAAGACAGTCATTTTCTAAACATCATTAACAGCATTAAAGGAGAGTGTCTAAAAATAAATGTCAAAAGTGTGCTTTGAGAAAAACTACATTTCTCACAATGCAGTAATTAAGCCTATTTTATCTTTGACAAAAACGGTTTGAACAAAGTTAATATCTGACTTGTGTTTGATGCTATTTTTCTTCATTCACTTGGATAGTTTGATCCTTGATTGATGGAGGTCTGTGGGTTTAATAACCTGACAAATTAAAAGGATTTGTGTTAGAACAACAAGCAAACATATTTTTGTCTATGCAACTGTAATGTTTGTAACTTGAATAAGTAATTAATAACAGTTATTTAACATTAAGGAGTCGTTACATTTGATACATTACACTGAGCTACATTTAGTTAAATTTTTAAGTTACATCTGGCCCTTTGAGGACAGCCATTATGCCGATGTGGCCCTCGGTGAAAATGAGTTTGACACCCCTGATGTAACACAACCACTGCTTTCAGTTTGTCAAATCAGAACCTTTGTTCTTTTTTGTGTGTTTGAAAATGGATGAGCTTTTGGAGGCTGGACTGTCAGTTGGTAATTTTGAAACATAAGTCTTCTTTTTAACAGCTTGGGCACTTTCCTCATGTTAATAACTACACAGTGAATCCCACTTCTATCCCAGAAGGTGCAACGAGAGAGTTAGATCAGCTAATTTTAAAAAGCCTTAAGAATAATTTCATTTACAAACTGTACATAAATTTGCTTTTACGGGGAAAACAAACACAGAAATTGAATTAGTAATTGATGTTAAACAGATTTTGTTGTCACAAAAATGATAAGGTAGGCAGGTAGACTGTAGGTATGATAAGGTACAGCAGGTAGACTGTAGAGGGCACTCCTTTCACCAGCCTGAAGACATTGGGATTGAGACAAGATGAACTAGTTACCAGTCAGTCAGTCAGTCATTTTCTTAACCGCTTAATCCGCTTACGCGGGTGGCGGGGGAGCCGGTGCCTATCCTGGCAGTCTCAGGGCGTGAGGCAGGGGACACTCCGGGCACGACGCCAGTGTACCGCGGAGCCACACAGAGACAAACAACCACTCACACACACATTCACTCCTACGGTCAATTTGGGACCGGCCAATCAACCTAAAGCGCATGCTTTTTGGAGGTGGGAGGAAGCCGGAGAACCCGGAGAGAACCCACGCAGACACGGGGAGAGCATGCGAACTCCGCACAGAGCGGGACTCGAACCCAGGTCTGCCGTGTTGTGAGGCGACAGCGCTACCCACTGCGCCACCGTGCCGCCCTGAACTAGTTACCAAATATACAAAAATACATTCAAAAGAATGTAATAGTGATGATTTGGCTATAAATATGTACAATATTACACAATATTAATATTATACCCTAAACGTCATACAAGAATTTCATGTTTATTTAAATGAACACATGTTAAACACGATGGGATACTTGACCTCGTTTAATTGTTATGTGTTTGTAAGTCAGGTTTAGAATCATTGAAGTAAAGAAAAGAAAAGTCGTTCAATTGAAAACACAACAAAAACTTCCTTCTTTGTTTAAAAATGTAATTAAAATTATATTAAATTACATTAAATCACATTAAATTACATCCATTGGTTGCAGCCTATAATAATTCCTCTGAATGCCGCTTTCAAAACCTCATGTTTCTCACTTTCACACACCAACAAATAACATGCAGAGCCTCAGATTCACACCTTTTTGTCTGACAGGCCAGACACCTGGTCGACGTACTCTTCCTGGATCATGAAGGCAGCCAAGTTAGCAGTATAGGAGGCCAGGAAGATCACAGCAAAGAAGGCCCACACGGACACCATGATCTTACTGGTGGTTCCTTTGGGGTTCTGCACGGGGACGGAGTTATTAAAAACCAGACCCCAAAGCAGCCAGATGGCCTTACCGATGGTGAAGGAGGGACCGCCAGGCTCTGGGAAATGGGGTGAAACATAAAAGAGGGAAGGAAAGGGGGAGAGGGGACACAAGGAATGATGAAAAAGGCTGCAAAAAGTTTCAATGATCAGAAATACTACCTCATTTTACCTGCATTTATTCATGACTACCATTGTGAGAGGTTCTTGATGGATGGCAAGGACAAAGATTTCCAAATTATTCCCATCCTTTAGTTTGTCAGTGATCACAGGGTGATCTGTGAGGTCTACATCTGCTCTTCCAGTCGAGACAATCTACTGATGCATACTAACAATGGTCTAACTACCTTTGACAATGTAGCAGGATGAGAAAACTAACTGCTGTAGCTCTGTTGCATCAGAGACAAAGAGACAAAACCAGAGAGGGGAGGGGGTTCAATGGTCACATGGCAGGCTACAATTATGCTACAGCTGGAGCAGCAGTATAGAACAACAGCCTTGCATAACCTACTGATTAAACCACACATGTCCTACACTCTTATAGTGACAACAGAAATTCAGATAACAAGACGGCAAGAAGTATAAATTCAAACCAAACATCAGTTACTCTTTTCCACTGTGAACATATCTACTGTATAACTATTTTCTCTCTTTATCCTGAATGACTGCCGTTGTAGCAAGATTGCAATCGTCAGAGTCAAACAGAGCTTGGAGTATAAAACCTGAAGAAAAAAAGACTTGAAACTGAACCATTGACTTTGATGAGCAAATCGATTTGAACAGCCTGCCGGAACTGAATTTGGTTCAATGGGGTAGTGTTGTTCTATACTGTCAGACTCCATTAAACCTAACACATATTTCCTGTGTAGGGTAATAGATCTCCTGAAATGCATTCATCTGTTTTTTTGTTTTTTTTAACCTAGCTGTGGTGCAGAGACGCTGTGTAACATTTTCAAATGACACAAAACAGACACTAATGTGAGAACACAGGAGTCTTTATTCACCAAACGATGCTAAGAATACTTAGAATTACTGCTCTGGTTCTTGTCAATGATCCCTTTCATTAGAAAAATAGGTGTTCAACACCTCAGTGTTGAACATATAGATATCTCATGAAATGATGAGGCAGCCTCTTCAGAGATGTACAGTACGCCTCCCCTTCACCTCTGTTAATGCAACTTGTCTTCAATCAAGAAAATGAGATTGAAAATCACCCTAACAGAACATGAAGTATGGGTGCGTGTGTGTGTGTGTGTCTGTGTGTGTGAGTGCATGTGCATGTGCATGCAATCTCTCACCTCGCCCATCTGCCAGACAGCGATTGTAACCCACCGGGCTGAAGTATTCAAACACAAACACTGCCACGGCTGACACAATCAGCAACATCACAAACATCATGACCCACACGTCAGCACTGAAGGGCTCTAAAACACACAGAGGTTTAGGGGGGAATGGGTGAATGAAAGAGGAGTGGGTAGGAGGATAAAGTGGGAGGAAAGAGAGAGAGAAAGATGATTAAACTACGTTAAAAAAATTATAAAATCATCCTGATTTTAAATCAACATGATTATTTGTATGTTTAAGTGAATAGGTTGTTCATATGCTCACCCAGAAAGGCAGAGGGGGAGACAGTTCCATTACTACGAGAGACCATAACACTGATCCCTGTCTCAATGAAGGGCACAGAGAAGTCAATGACCTCTGACCTCTCTTCGTTGATAGTGAGTGAACCCACCGCCATGTGGGCATTCTTCAACACCACCTGGTCAGACAGACAGATGAAAGTGGGATTTAAAAGTATAGTGGGCTTAGATGATATACAGTAATCCCTCGTTACTCACAGTTAATGCATTCCAGGACCACCAAATGAAAAATGAAATTCCACCGCGATATAGCGACAAACTATTTAATTATTTACGGTTATAGTTTATGAACCCTCCCCATACTGATATTAAACCATCCTATATCCGTATTAACTTTTCCCACACTCTTATCGACTGCCTAAATCACTTTTGTGTTTCACGGAATTGCGCTGCTTTCCATGAGTCTCGGAACACAGCGCACACACGGATGCTGTCAGTCAATAGCATGCGCGTACAGTATCACATGACTACCTACTAATAATCCGCAATTTAGTGAAGACGTGCATCTTGAAGTGCGAACAAGCGGTGGATTACTGTATAATAATGATACAGACAGTCGTCAAGATACAAACATCCATAACATTAAAACTAAGATCATCATTTAAATTAATTCACCATAAACTGTATAGAGGAGAGATCAAGGGAAAATCGCCATCTCACAAAGTAATATAATATATTATGAATATAATATATTATGAATATAATATAATATAATATAATATTATATTATATTATATTATATTATATTATATTATATTATATAATGTAGTATAATTATGGAGTAACATGAATATTACATAAATGAATTCATTATTATTTCTTGTGATACTGAGTCACACTTAATTCTAAAATACAATAAGAAACACATCATTACAAAGGTGAAGCTGTTGCCAGTGGAAATTTAATTTGTACTGTAAAACAATCACTTTTAGAGGACGATTAAAAGTAAGTCATTGCTGCAGTGTATACACAAGTCACCATTGTTGCAGAGTATTTGACACATCATTTTCATACAAGCAGGAGGATTATTACTCCAGTGGGTCAGTATTTGACTGCTGACCAACCCAGCTTCCCTAGGAGTGCATTCAGGTATATTTAGACCTATGTTTCTACAGCCTTGGGCCATGAATAAAAATGAAGCCCTGACAGTGCAAAGACTGTATTAATATGGGTATCTATACTAGAGTGAACAAAAATCCTACATACTGCTTCCCCCCATGTTTCTTTCCCTGCTCTCTTTTGGTCAGTCATTCTGCTTTCTGCATGCATTGTTCCGTCTTTCCCCATTCAAATTACTGCAAATAATTAGGTGCTTACTTAGGCAAGGAGGTACATTGACTAATGCATCCATTCATGTATGCATGAACTGCACATTTGCATGGGTTTGCTTTGAACTTATATATATATGCATATATGTATATATATATTTCAGGAATTTTATTACAGATACTTTAATTTTGCATTACCTCGCTCATCTTAGCTCATTTGTATATTTTAGGTAATAATAGAGTTGAATGTTCTATGACATGTGAAAGGAGGTGGATTAGCATATGCTGTGCTTTGCTGTATATGGAATATATACAGGCAAAAGGCATGACTTTCCCTGAGGCTGCCTTCTTCCTCTTTGTGTCGCTTTTCCAAGCACTTGGTCTTTTTCTTCAGAGGGTATACTCAGGTAACATTATTAGCCCTATCATAAAAATAAACTCTATAGAATGTAAACATACCTTTCTCATTTGTGGTAACATTGGTATAAATATTAACGACACATTTTCTAATTTGCGTGATTGATATTTAAAATGAAAAATTATTTCTTCTTGCACTTTTCTTATAAAGAAAGGTCAACAGAAAAATTGAATTTAATCAGGACTATTGGCATTTTTTTAAATTTCTATACCCTCAGGCCATGTTTTCATACTGCTGCAGACAATCAGTGTGATCTCATCCAGAAATCCCCCAAATACCAGTGTTACTGTGTTCTGCTACAAATGCAATGGGAGAAATATATGCTTGGTAAATACACACTGCCCTACAAAGAAAACACATTATAATTGGAATTCCTGCTCCTTGAATGAATCTCTGTCCTTTGCAAACCACCCACTTCAATGGTTAATCAACATAACAGTGGTAACACTGATTTTAATGGTGTATTTTCCTGGTTCTGGATGAATATAAAGACTTTAATTTTAATATTTATTTATTCTCCTATGTTGGCAACTCTGCTGGTACAATAATGTTTTTATGGCACTCTCCAACATTCTGCCAGTTTTCTACCAACTGTGAAATCCATGCGTTGTGCCAGCAGTATGAAAATGATCAAAACTGTCACTCTGGTTGTTTACAGTTAAATCAAGGCTGATCAAAAATTCTGATACCGGCCCAGGCTCATCAGATCTACATCCATCATTCTTATTATGTAGAAAAAAAACCCCCATCTGTCCATTACAGATGAGTGAAACAGAAACAGAGCCAGTTACTCATCAACAATGAGAAATAAACAGCTCACCTCTCCAACCATGCCGTTCCATGTTCCATTAACCTTTTTGCCATGCTTGCCATTGGTGACCAGATAGAGGTCATAAGTGAACTTTACCGTCTTGGCAATCTTCTTCAGGATATCAATACAGAAACCTTTGCAGCAACGCTTGATGTAAATCCCTGAATCACCTGTCTGATTGCTGGAAGGTGGGATGGAGATGAAGAGGAAAAGGAGAAAGCTTTTTAATTAATTTGTTTTCAGGTACAGGTTTCAGGTACATACATTTTGCAGAATAAAAAAGAGAACTGCAACTGAGATTAAATAAAATATAAGCAAAAGAAATCAAGTGTCATGTGATGATTCCATGCAGGGTTTCCTTCCAGCTAAGTACTCCAGCAGGTTGTTGATTAATGGTTGGAAGTACTCAGATGCTCAGATACCAACTGGGATTAAATTTATTCAACAGAAAATTTATTTGATAACCAATTAACATCAAACAGTTCCTGTTAGCTCTTTTGTCTGAAATGCTTTTGTTCTTTATCATATAATACTGTAAGAGAGTAATCATATATGTCTTGTAAATGTATTTTAAATATTTTCCATATAAAACAAGACATCATCTTGAGAATTGGGGTGGATGAAAATTTCTTCAACATAAATCATTAAATGAAGGACCTAGTCAGCAGATAAACCAGTGCTGATGATAGAATAAGGAGAACAAAGAGATCTATCCCTCATGCACTAAGGTTGCACCCACACATTTATGATGCATATGAATTCAACTCCTTGTAGCTCAGTGCATGTGGCTCAGGGAGTATTTTTGGATGGAGAGAAATCCTGCATATTCTCCGTGGCATTGTGTCGCCTATTACTAAACTGTTGTATGTGAGGATTAGGATGAGACTGACAGACTGGCACAGGGAAGGAAAAAACAGGAATATGAAACAGTATGAGAGATCAGTCAATAAATAAACCACTGAGCCATAGCACACAGCACACCCTCAGGAGACTTCAGGTAGGTCAACGATAAGAAAAGGCCATTGGAAAAAAATTCATTATCACACAGTAAGGAAAAATGGATAGCTAGGGTCAGAGTGAGAAGTCGGGAGAGAGATGAAGAGGAAGTACAGAAGAGAGAGAGAGAGAGAGAGAGAGAGAGAGAGAGAGAGAGAGAGAGAGAGAGAGAGAGAGAGAGAGAGCATGATTGGCGAGTTGAGCCAATCACATCACATCAAGCTAGTAAATGCATAAAAGAGAATCACTATATCATGATGTAGGAAAATTATATAAATATTGATCCAAAACCAAAAATTTAAGGAAAATTGATAAGAATTAATGAGAGTTTGCATGCTTCATTATATTGTTTACTTTTTTTTACATTCTCGGTTTACATAAACGTCTGCTGCTCTACAAAAACAGTTGGTTCTTTTTTTCTTTTCTTCATTGTTTTACAACCACTGCTAATGTTACAAATGCTTTTTAAATTTTTTTGACATACAAATCAATATTTCTTCATTGAAATCTATTTTTAGCACTTTACAATAATCTTCCTGTATTCACACAGCAACTCAAATCACATTCCTTACTCTTGGGAGGGGAAAAAATGATGTCATAAGGGAAAAAAAAAAAAAATCTGATGCAGAAATTAAAATTTTCACCTGAGTTTGAGCTGTTTGCGGCAAGGTACAGTGTTCCTCATGCAGGTGCCACTGAGCGGGTCCACGTCCTCCACAATAACAAATGGCGCCTCCTCCAGAGTCACGATGGAAAGATGGTCATCTCTCTCCTCTGCTCCAGAGTACAGCTCAAATCGAGGCCACACATGGTACCTCATTGTCAAAGAACCCCTCTCCCACTTGCCAACCTGCATGCATGTTTGGGAGGAGAGCTGTGTGACACACAGGCAACTGTGACACGTACTTCAAAAGAAAAGCGATAAGTGCCAGGCACATCACAGAAGGGGAGAATTACAAAACCAGATGAAACGGCAGCGCACAGATCAGAGACAGCGGGAAAGGCAGGAATGGGATGAAGAAATGAGAAGACATTAGAGGAAAAGGGGAGAAGATATTTACCCTGTCCCATTGTCTGTCCTTGTCTAGAAGAATGATGACCAGTTTGGGGAACATCTGGTGACCCTCCTCACTAAAAGACAAGTTTCGGCCTTCAAATGTCACATTCATGAGGTACCTGAGAATGAAAAACTCATAGTAAAAAAATATGAACATGTGTCTGTTTAAACTTCATACTTCAACTCCTGTGTAGTTATTCATAATGGATAATTCATTCATTTTCTTAAAAACTGGGGTGAAGCCTATCCCACCTGAGCCTATCCCACCTGATATTTGACAGCAACACCTTATTCAAGTTGCCAGGTTATCGCAGGACCATCAAAAAACACAAATTACCAGTCGCAAACCAGGCCAGGTGGCCATAAAAAAGAGTGATAAACACCAACAGTCACTTTATAAATTTATTAATTCATTTATAAAAGTAGCAAAAGAGTCTTAGATTAATAATGGCATGTGGAATCATTTATCAGTATAGTGAGTGCGTGAGTGAAGTAGTGTATGTGTGTCATGCTGGATGGTGCAGCAACACAGTTTTTAAAGCAGCACTGGAACGCAGCACCCAGATGTTAGCAGCGCTGCTGACGAACACAGATGTTGTCACTTCACTGACTACCCGCGGCCACTCCCACCTTCAGTGCAGCACATTCATGCCTGTGGGCAATTTGGAGTCACAGAGACTCAAATGCAATTACATTTGATCTGAACCCCGGTCTTTCTTGCTGTGAGGCAACAGCGCTGTCCACTGAACCACTAGAATTGTGTAATAAAAATAATGCTGGTGCATTTGACAACTGCAGACTGGCTTCATCATGACCTGAATTTAGACTGATCCAGATGGGAGATGGATCTTTAAGGGAGTATTAATTGTTACTTTGACCTTAAAGGAATCTGAATTAAAAAAAATAATAAATTATAGAACACAATCACACAAATTTTGTATCTGAACTTTCTCAAACACCTCCTTGTATTCTCAACCTGGAAGTCTCACATTATCTTTTATTTTAATAAGTTTTCTGGTGATCTAGTGGCATCAAGTCTAACATCTTCAGCTCTGTTTCTGGTGTCTATGAACTCCTAAAATGTGTAATCTGACGTGAAGTTCTAAATGCTCCACTACATTCAGCAGATATTCACCAGCTGTGTTTGCTGTTTGCTGCAGAGCTGGTAGTGAACACTGAAGAAATAAAGGCTTTTCTGCTGAACCTGGAAACTTCATGAGAGCTTTGACACTGAAACAAAATAATAGGCTGAAAGATTCTAAACCAACGAGCAGAGTGCAGATTCAAATAAAAACTCATCAAAGCAACACCTTTCATAGTAAATATAGTTAATTATTGATAAGTGCAGTATTAAGGGTAACGATGCAACGTGCAGTACCAGTGTACTGCACGTTGCACTATACTATAACTCTTTGATTAAATTATTAGGAGGGTTGGGGGGAGAGAGAGCCTGCATAAAACTACAATTTTTATAAATGAACCTTGAAGTAAACCCAGAGTACAAACTGGAGAGATGAAGGAGTTGAGAGTGGATCAAGTTAACCACCTGTGTGAACACACATCATCATATACGTGTCAACAAGTGTATAGCAGAGGCACGTAAGCTGGAATTATCGCTCTCTCTCGCCGCCTCCTTTCCGCACTGCTCCTCGTCCTGATCTGTGGGCTGCCGTCGCCATGGAGACACTCTGCCTCTGAAACAATCCCTTGGAGAAATAAATATTTTGTCTGAATGTAAGGAGCGAGGGGCTAACCGTGTGTGTGTGTGTGTGTGCAGACTTTTTAAAGGAGATGGTGTCTCCAACCAGAACAATAGTGTGAAGAAAAGACAATAAACCTTCTCATGGAAAAAAAAAAATAGTGTCAGGCGACAGATGAGCAATGGGCCTGAAACTTATTCCAGGTTTTATCGCACAAACCTCCCACTAGAACATTCAGTACCAACTGTAATGTCTTCAGCAATACTTATATTCAACCTCACTCACTCTCTCTCTTTCTCTCTCTCTCAGACACACACACACACACACACACACACACACACACACACACACACACACACATACACACACACCTAAGTAGGCTGCATGCATTGAGAAGTCAACATGACTCAAGCTTCCATGAAATTCCAATTTCTGAACACTGGTTGGCTAGCATGTTAGAAGTCATGTAATGCATGTGGAACAAGGGATTAGCCTCTAAACATCATTTTGGTTTCAATAGCGAACCAAACAAATTGAGGCTGAGTGGTCCCAACTTGTCGCTGTTTTGCTAGAAGACCACTCCATGTGACCATTATGGTCTGTGTGTGTGTGTGTTTGTGTTTGTGTTTGTGTTTGTGCGTGCGTGCGTGCGTGTGTGTGTGTGTGTGTGTGAGGTGACATTTATTCAAAATCAAATCAATTCATGTCAAATGAAGCTCAGGTTTTATGAATGGAAATACATATGGAAAAATGAACATAAGAAATACATATAAATATTATTTATTGAATATACACAAAAAAAAGATCAAGACAAAAATGTGAATGAGGTTACACAGTGAGGTGCACCATCTCATCGGCAGGAATGGAATGCACAAAAAAAAAGAAAATGCAACACATGGAGACTCTGAAAGCCAGTATAATGCATTGTAATGTGTTGCTATGGCACCCACAACCACAGTCAATTTCATGCAATCAGCTGTGTTGCCATGGGAACAGTACTCTCACCTGAGCGGCTGGGTGGGGGAGAAAGAAAAAGAGAGAGTATTTTCCTGTCTAAACTGTCTAAATCTGTTATCCCACTTCCTGTCAGGCTACATGTCACCTTCAGATCAATCTCTCCATCTCACCTCAGAGTGGAATTGTATCAATGGGACATTAAATGGCTGTGCCTTCCATTGATGACACTTGTATCTGTTATTTGTGCACTGCTCATGTCAGAATCCCCAAATGACTCTTCTGGAGAAGGAAAAAAGCACTGAGCTACTAGCAGAGCGTCATGCGGCTCCATCACAGCCAAATGCAGCACTTGTGTGTGCCTTACTCGCCAACTGTTTTCCAAATATTCACTGGCTGTGATGGGAATTTATTTTTTAGATAGACACTAAATCATTAATGGCAAGGATACAATTACTTTTTTTCCCCTTTGTTGCATCTTCAAACATATTTCAGAGCCATTTGATTTGTTTCTTTAATCTCTGTGGAAACTGTGCAGGTTCACAAATTCTTTGTTGTGTAGTGCAGGGTTTTAAAAAATACAAGCTGCGATTACACACACACACACACACACACACACACACACACACACACACACACACACACACACAAGAACATATCAGTTTTGAGTGGGTGGCTCATAACCTTCAATATTCAGAGAAGACATTGGACGTGTTACCAACTACTGTATGGAGGCTGTTCCAAGAAGAAGTAGAAGAAGAAAATTTTCTTCCTCTTTAACCTGGTGGTGAATAACCTGAAGATCTTTAGCCTTTTGGAACTTTTACGATGTGATCCACCTGATCTAGTAACCCCTGTCCACTCCAGTTGATATAACTACTTAAACTCATCTTTAGTATAGGTGTAGACCTGAGGACATGGACGGGACTGGGGAACATCTTCTTGTAAACAAATTAAGTCCACTTGAAGTGTGAGGTCAAGTGAGGACATTTGAAGTTAAAAACACTAAGATTTCAAAAGTTGACAAAATGTAGCCGCAGTGACTGATTGTATGCTGATTTGATGTATTTTGACATTGTTTAAATTTTCACATATCCAAAATGTTTTTTAACACCAAACTGAAAAATTTACAATGATTTTTGAGATTCCTTTTAATCTCTGAGTCACCAAAATAATTTATGGTGGTTTGATGAATTTCCAAGCAAAGAAAATGTGAAAGTGAATAAAGATCAAAAGCAGGAATTAAACAATGGTGACTTAAATTTGACAATTCGTAGTTAGTCCAGAGCAAACTTGTTAACATTATTATGGAAATTGAAAGGCCAGATGCATGTATGCATGGATGGATGGATGGATGGATGGATGGATGGATGAAGTGTAAAAACAGTGGTGTTCACTGACCCAATAAGTGAACAATCCTTCAAGTAAAAGGCCACGTTAAAATATCGATTGGCATTTTGTGCCCCTCATAGGAATTAGTCATAAACAGGGAAAGGGCAGAAATGACAGAATATATGAGTAGAATTGAGTTGACACTCAGTAAAACTGCCCTTAGACACAATAATCCTATTCCGTAGAGTATATTTGGGCTGTATACAAAAATACTACAAGGAATTGTCTGGAGGGAAATGGCTGCCACAAGAGTGGTGGCCATTTGTGTTCTAGATGCCCAAACTCACAGCAAAATGCTTGCATTCCAATAACAAGCACCAGGATCTATTTAACTGCTAGTTTCACTGAAATTCCACACATTCACTCCCCCTACATGCAAGACGTTTCAGCACAAAGGTCAAATACAGGAAAGACTTTCTTCACTGGGACTGAACACATGCAGCTGCAAACAGAGAAAAGGACAATTGAAAGCAACCTCACGACTAAATTTTTAAAATTGTTTTTATCATTTGAACGAGTGCAGCATGTTGTAGTGGGATTTGAACACAAGAGCAAAACACAGTTAAACAAATGAAAAGAACATGCCTGTCACTGAAACATCCCAATACAAGTAAACCCCTTAGTGCCTCATCCAAAACCACTTGGAGCACATTTTCTCATTATCCCAGATTTCCCGTCCTCAATGTCTAACAGGAAGCAACGGATGGCCTCTAGAGCTCTGCGTGCCTGTGTGCTTCTTGATTTGTGTGAGTTGTGTGAGTGCTTGTAGTGGATGTATGTAATTGTTTATGGAAGCGTGTGTGTGTGTGTGCGCGCGCGCGTGTGTGTTCCATAAGGTCAAGTAGCCCTTAAAAAGATATGATAGCATGACTCACTGGAGTCTCCCATCTCCGTCCATCACCGATGACAGTGTCATACATATGGAACGTATGTATTCCACTGTGGCCTGTAGTAATATATATGGTCTTATTATTGCTCCTGTCAATGGGGGTGAGAGGATGGAATAGGTGTGTGTGTGTGTGTGTGTGTGTGTGTGTGTGTGTGTGTGTGTGTTTCTGTATGTGTTAGGCTTCTTCCATGGTTACTGGCAAAATCCACTGACCCAAATTCTCCACCTCTGTTCAGGTAAAGGGAGATAATAGAATGACTGATTAGAAAACACACATTCACAATTTATCACATCTCTCTCTCTCTTTCTCTGTGTCTCTCGCTCACACATGCACAGCAGCATCCCAGGTGTATGCCTGAAGGATGTTGTAGAGCTAACTATGTGTCTGATAGCACCCTGTGGGGACATAAATATTCATGTTTGTGGTGTTATTGTTGTCTCAGCGCGCTGATATAAAAAAAAAAAAAACTTGGGTAGAGACAAAATGAAAAGGTACAGTAATACATCAATCTAAGAATTTACACAGCAGTGTAAATTGTGTGGTAGGCGGGATGCTACACTACATTATTCACCTGCATTCTGGTAGTTAAAATTTGAACTGGAAAGGAAAATCACACTCTGAAAAGGATAAATTGATAATTATCATGGATAAGAGGGATTAAATGTTTGGAGGTTCCAACTGAAGAGGTTCCATACACCTAACAAGGAAGGACATCAGTAAGTCTGAGGCTTTATTAGATTAAGCCCCAACATGTACATACAAACATGTGTATATTAAGATTGAGATTAAGAATAAAGATCTTTATTTGTCATTATACAGATGGTACAACAAAATATATATAACTTTACATGCATGTTATATATGTACTATGAAGCAGCTATATCTCTACCTCTTGTTTTTCGGTTTCTTTCTCATTAATTTGGTGATTCCCAAGCATTTGTTAGCTGGAGAATCTCTGATCAATGAGTAAAAGCATGCCTTTTGAAGTTAAATTGGTTTTAATTATTGAATACCAATGCTTGTTCTACGTTGTGCCAAAAAAGCAAAACAAGGAAGCTCGGAAGAAGGGATGAATTTTTTTCTTTGAAGATGGCTGTGGGTTAAGCTTAAGACAAGAGATGTTGTTAGGCTGAGTGCTAATGTCTGAGCTTTGTGTGTGTTGTGTTTTTGTTGGTAAAGAAGAAAATTCTGCATCGCTATGTGTAATTGTAGTCCAGGTTGTGCAGTTTGTGTTGTTACATATTTGATAGATTATTTTTGATAGTTTTTACTGTGCTTTAGCAAATCAAAAACCAGACCTTTTTATTTGCTCTTACGTAATCAGATGATTTCTTTTGTTCTGACTTATATTAATAAAAAGATGCCACCTGCTTTTGTTCAGTCAGTCTCTTTGCATTGTGCACCATGTCCTGCACATTTTTTGTAATAAACTAAAAATCAAAGCTTAAAAATGAAGAAAGCATGAATTCATTTCATTTTCTGTTCATTTTCCCCTGTGTTTGTATAATTTTACAGTTATTATTGGCAAAGCAAACAAGTCAAAACATTATTTAATCAAGACTGTCATGTAAAGTTAAAGCATACACAAGGTATGCTATATGATGGTAACATGATTCAGAAACAAACATGTCAAGTTTGAAGGGTAATGGGAAGCTTTATCAGTAACTCCCTTGAGCCTTCACACATAACCCCTATAAGATCCTTTATAGTAGGTGATCTCCAACCATTACTATGTACTTCTATACTTTAAGTACTTTTCCAGCAGAAGAGGAACTTTGAATGAAAGTGTTTGGTGAATGGATCCCGTGATGAGCTGGTGTCTCGTCCAGGATGTACCCTTCCTCTTACCCATAGACAGTTGGGATTAGGCTCTCCAGATTAGGCTCCAGCAGATTGTGACTCGCAAGGCGGGTAAGTGACTGCAGACAAAGCAATAGTGATGCTAGAAAATGAATGGATGGATGGACGGATGGTTGGTAAGTGGTTGGACAAAATAGTAAAAATAGCCTTAAGCATGGAGCAACACATGGACAAATGTCCATAGAATTCTTACTATTGTGATTGTTTTATGTTGATGATACCTTGATGTCAACTGGATATTTGAGTTCAACTTCAAATCTACAAATTGGTCAGTGTAGTTTTTGATCATTTAATTATTTTTTCAGAAGTGGATATTAAGAAACAGAAAAACGTGGTTACTTGATTTGTGTTTTACAATAAAAAATTGACAGAAAATGACTTTTGGCTCTGTCAGTAACTTCAAGGGAAACCTTTTCAACAGGCAAACAGTGCAGTGGGGCCAAAGTGTTGTGATGTTGTAATATTAGATAGTGACATACCTTACATTGTAAGAAGGGTGCACCTTCCCCACCATGAGGGCCACCTGCTAATTTTCACTTGCACTATTATTCTTATTTGTTATTTTATTTTATTTAATTTTATACTGTTTATATTTTAGTTTTAGTTTAGTATATGTCCTGTTAGTGCTGTCTATCTATCTATCTATCTATCTATCTATCTATCTATCTATCTATCTATCTATCTATCTATCTATCTATCTATCTATCTATCTATCTATCTATCTATCTATCCATCCATCCATCCATCCATCCATCCATCCATCCATCCATCCATCCATCCATCAATCCATCTAACAGCAAAAAAGTAAATGTCCTTCAAAAACACAATATGCTCCTTAATATTAAGATAAATGCATAAATGACATTGCATGCATTATAAACTGAAAATACATTATTGTGCATGCATTATTGCTTGAGCAATAATAATATTGTGCATACACAATAATAATGTATTATTGTGCAAAAAAAATAAAAAATGTAAAAAATTATTGTGCTGCTCTACGATCCAACAATCACTGCTTTCAAATAGTAAAATAAAATAAAAATCAAATAGTTGTATCCTGTATCCTGGCTCTCATCTGCAATTTTCCCTGAGTCCATTCAACTGAAATAAATATGAATCAATAAAATAAAATACAAAAATCTATGGCTCACAGACAAAACAATACTTCCTTCAAAGAAACATGTCTTGTCTTGTAGAAGCAAATGTAAAAATTTAACTGAATTTAAAACTGAAAATATGTTACTGCTGTGGGATGCTCACTTGTCTGAGGCTGACCCTGATATTTGATAGTGTGTCATCCTTCGTACAAGTTCATCAATGTTCAGGGTCAGGCTCTGAGCTGAGGAAACCCTCAGGATGGAGTGAAGATGTTTATCAGTCAGATGACTCCTGTTTGTTCAGCTTCATCAGAAGCTAACCGTAACATAAGTGTTTGAGCAGCTTAGATGCGCAGCTGGAACACTGTGTCTGGGATGAAATGTGCAAACTTAGCAGAAGACACACAGGTTTACCTTTGACCTCTTTCAACATAAATTCTGACTCCCACCTGGCTTGACACCTCCTGCTCTCAGCATCCACCTTCCTTTTCGCCAGTTATGAGGAGGGGAGTGGCTGAATTCAACCTCTACTCTGACTGCTGATAAACATCCATCCATCCATTGTTATGACCGCTTCATCCGCTGTTGCGGGTCTCAGGAGGCTGGAGCCTATCCCAGCTGGCTTATACCATGAGGCGGGGGAAACTTGGGGCCAGTGCACCACGGATCCACACAAGACACAGACAACCATGCACGCTCACACTCATTCCTACAGTCATTTTGGGACCGGTCAATTCACCTGAAGCGCATTATTTTTGGAGGTGGGAGGAAGCTGGAGAACCTGGAGAGGACCCAAGCAGACACGGGGAGAACATGCGAACTCTGCAACGGGCATGACGCGAACACAGAATCGCCCTGCTGTGCAGCGACAGCGCTACCAACTGCACCACCGTGCCGCGGTGGTGCAGTTGGTAGTTTTAAACCTTGAAAAAAATATTGTACATTGCGCCCTCATACATTCTCGCATGAAAGCCAGCGACCTCACCTCATTAAGAAGTTTTGGTAGGCAGTCACGCGCATTCTATTGGCTGACGGCATCCGGAAGTGACCTCGGTTCCCTGAGTCTTGGACTTACGTGAGACACAAAAGTGCTTTAAACATTCGATAAGAGTGTGGGAAAAGGTAATACAGATAGAAGATGGTTTAATATCAGTATGGGGAGGGCCATAAATGTTTAAATTACCATAAATAATAAGATAAATAGTTGGTCGCTCTATCGTGGAATTCATTAATCTTGTGTGGTTCCTGGAACGCATTAACCACCAAGAACAAGGGCGCACTGTATTTCAAAAATCAAAATCAAAAACAGATAAGGTTTTTCTTTTTCAACATCCTTTTCTAGAAAAAAAAAAGAGCCCACGAACAAAAGATATGCTGTCAGTCTACATATGAGTTATAAATGTTTTGATTTTCAAGATCCTCGTAAAAATGTGCTGAATTTCACACTACGGCAACATAAATAATAAAACTGAGAGCTGAGGCTACAGCTATAGGGAAAAGAACAGCAGCAATGTTGGTGCGCTGCAAGAAAAGGTTGCACATTTTCACACAGCGGTGAGTATATCTGATCGCTGCATTAGCATCATAATAACAAGGAACTGGATGGTTATTATATCAAACTCAGAAAGAGGCAAAGAAGCAGAACAGACGGAACGTGGAGTGGGCAATACCTTCCTCAACAGGTTTTACTGGACACCAAAACCCTTCCTACAACCTGCTTTTGCAATCCCTCATCTCCCCCTTGCCCCACCTGCCAAACCTTTACGCTGCCCCCCGATTGATGTTGGGAAATAACTGTTGGTACTATGAAATGGAAGAAGAAGAAAAAATTCCTTTATTCTTCACTTTTTTCATTCGATATATTTTACACACATATGCAAACACATGCGTATGCACGCGCATTCGCGCACACACACACACACACACACACACACATACACACACACACATAAAGGGCCAGTAAACATGCAATTAAGGGAGCGTGTAGGCCAGCCCTGGGAGCAGCTTGTGGGGTTTGGTGCATCTCAGCAGTGCACCAGGTTCACAGTCCAGCTCCACGCTGGTCGTGAACCTGACACCCTCTGGTCACCAAGCTGACCGAGCTGCTGCTGCCCCAGATACAGTACATGCAGGCGTCACACTTCATTGTTTCAATTTCAGTTACAGGGGCCATAAATTTGCAGTTTCATCCACTGCTTTATTTATATGCAGTGCTACATGTGATGGTCTGTGTCTGTCTTGCTTTTGTATTTTATTTTATGGGTTCAGTTCTTGTGCTTTTCTGTTTCTGCCACATTTAGTGATTTGTTGCACCTGGTTTGTTTTTCCTGATTGTTTCGTTTGGAGTTTAGCAAATCCGTGTTTAGTTCTCCCCATAGTTAATTAGTTTGTCATTTGTTTCACCTGAGGCCAATTTAGCACCCTGGCCTGCCTATTTAAGGCGTTTCTTTTCTGTTCAGCGCTGTCACAGCGTTTTCAGTAATCCTTTGTAGCAGAGTATCGTCTATGCCAATTGTTTACTGTTTTACCTGACCACCTTTTGTACGACCACAAGTTTTGCCTCGTCTGTTCTTGTTTTCAGTTTTGACCTCTTGTCTGTTAGACTACGATTTTTGGATATCCCACTGGACTGTAAGCTCAGCGTTTTTCCTGGTTTTGAATATGGTCTGATTAAAGGATTTGGATTTTTGACTTTTGGACTCCCGCGCCTGGTTCCTTTTGTAACTGTAACACTACAGTAGAATTCCAACAGTTGTAGCCGTTTTGTGTAAAGTATTTTCAATTAAAATTTTCAGCCTACTTCACACACATTTAATTTGGCCTGCTTTTCCCTGGCCATGCATCCCTCTAACGGAAAACTCACCTCAGTATTTCCTTGGAGTGGCCGGTGTTGGAGCTCTTTTTGTCAGGTGTCCCGAGACAACTTGATTTCATCAAGGTGTGTGGCCCCCGATCCAGCATCATAGTGGAGGTTGCTGTGGCAATGACTGCCACTGCGTCACGTACCCTGGCCTCTATGTTGTAGTCCCATTCATCATATGACACTGAGATAAGGCCTGTGAAAGACAGAGTAGGGTAAGTGGAAGGGATTTATTTCCATAGTTGGAATAAAGAAATAAAAGCTAATGAGAAAAAATGAAAAATGTGCAATGTACTGACCCCACAAATTTACATGCCTGAAATGTGACTAGTTCTACATTTAAATCTGATTTTATCTTTGTAACTGCCTCTGGATGTTTGGGTGTACCTATGGGGAAGACCAAAGGAACATGGTCTGCATCTCCAGCCACCAATGAGGGCACAATCCAGGTGAAGCCATAACCCGTGAGGCCCACAGAATGAGCCACCTCAAAGATAGTGGTGGCTTCCTCCTTTGTACAATAGAGCAGAATGACAGGGCTCTGCAGTTTCTTCAACTGGTTCTGGATTTTGGAGTCTCCATCATCCACTGACATATCCAGTAGGAGGACTTCTTCTAGCTCCCAGCCTACAAAGCTGTTGTCGATGGTACTGCGGATCTGGATGAGAAAGACAGATGTGACTTTAAAAAGTGTGGACTGAAAACAGGGAGTGGAGTTTCTAATAAAACTGACTTGGATGTTTCATCCTCCGCTCTCAAATTGCAAAACCTTTCCATGTTAGCACATCTATTGGGAGTAAAACTCAATCTTTTTCTTTAGCCAAAATAAAGTTTTTTCTTTTATGTTTCAGGTCCAGAGAATACTTGCTGTTTTGAATCAGTGTAATGATTATTACGCAGGCTGAGAATTTAGTATTTTGTATTTGGTATAAAAATAATACAGTGCGCCCTCATGCATTCGTGCATTAACACTTGCGACTCCACCTGATTGCGGATTTTTGGGAGGCAGTCATGTGATACCGTACACGCATTCTATTGGCTGACGGCATCCGGAAGTGCGCTCCGTTCCGTCAGTCTCTGACTTTCGTGGGACACAAAAGTGCTTTAAACAGTCGATAAGGGTGTGGGAAAAGGTAATACAGATAGAAGGTGGTTTAATATCAGTATGGGGCGGGTTTGTAAATGTTTAAATTATTGAAATAAGATAAATAGATTGCGATCTCGATCGCGGATTCCTTAATTGCGTGTGGTTCCTGGAATGCATTAAATGCAAAGAATGAGGGCGCACTGTAATCCATATTTTCTTCTGCATTGAAAAAATAAATTCTTAAATCTGTGCTTGAGATATCCTAAGAGCGGACAGGCAGATGCTATGTTTCTTTATCTGCAGTAATGTAGTTCATTCTGAGTCCATTTATCCTAAGTTGTCTTTTTTACCATTTTGCACCACAGCTACTGAAGCCAGCATCTGTGCAAAACACGCCCCCTCCTTGTCCAAGATTGACAGCCGTGCTTGGAGTTATTCAACATGTCCTGCAATTACTTGTTCGAACTGTGCTTTTTGGTGCATATTTACAGTGTTTACAAAGGTTCTTATCCAAGATTGGTGTGCTCACTATTATGAACCTGAGTAACTCACTCCCTTTGGGTGAGTTAGAAGACCTTGTAAAAGTGAAACTATTCACTCCAATTTCTAAGTTCTGCTACATAACTGTTATCTCACCGGGACTTTATTTATGAATATATTGTTTATTCTGGTCATATTTATATTATAACCACATTTTTTTACTGGACAGGTTTTCTTAATAATCTGCTTTCCTGCCAGGGTTTAAACAGCAAAGTTTATTCCCTTCATTCACAATGAATTTAATTTTACTTTAAATGATCTAATTTCTGTTTCTTGTTCTTATTTGTTTTCAGTGATCAAAATGCTCCTCAGAGAGGAAATGGAAATGAATACCCACATTTATAATCCACGTGTATTAAAAAAAAAAGCACTGCCATTGCTGCAACATTGTTAAGAAATATGATTTGCAGATGGCAGCACATTGACAGAGTGGATAGCGATGTTGCCTCACAGCAAGCAGGTTACGGGTCTGATTCCTTTATGTGTGGAGTTTGTGTGTTCTCCCCGTTTTTGCATGAGTTCTCTCCAGGTTCTCTGGTTTCCTCTTACCTCTAGGTGAACTGATCATTTCAAATTATCTGTAGGTGTGAGTGTGCGGGTGAGTGATTGTCTGTCTATGTGTGGTCCAGCGATATGCCGGCCACATTTCCGGGGTGTACCCCACTTCTCTTCCTTAGCCTGGTAAGTTAGGCTCCAGCAGACCCATTTCCTAAAAGGCAGATGAGCGACTTAAGATGAGACGATTGTGATCCTCTCATCTCCAAGAAGATGGATGGAGGGATGATTAGGTGACTCTCAATAACTTCTGTTATTCTCGGATGTGTGTTTGATGTTTAGTTATTTAGAACACCGTGCCTTTAAAGACTGTCAGCCCAAGCTGACGGTCATTGCTATAATGGAAAGTCAGTTGGCATTTCTATTAAAGCAATGAAAGCATGGAATTTACATTACACTTTGCCAAACCTCATGTTTTTTTAGTTTGAAATTATCCTTAAAAAATTATCCTTAGAAACAGTTGTTTTTTAATAATTTTACCAATTCTACATAGTCCTTGCAAAGTACAATAATAAATAAAAGACATCTCTTATCAAAGAAGTAGAAAAACTATCTAAAAACAATGTGAAAAAACAATTATACATGATCCAGAGACGGCAGTCAAAAAAATGGTCTAATTCAAAGACTGATTCATAGTTAGAAAGCTTTGCAGCCATCCGTCCATCCATCCATTTTCTTTTACCACTTTATCCGCCGTTGTGGGTCACAGGGAGCTGGAGCCTATCCCAGCTGGCTTAGAGCGTAAGGTGGGGGAAACTCCGGGCACGACACCAGTGCGCCGCAGATACACACAGAGACACCGTATATGTATTGTAAAACATTCTGCCACTATAGTCTGTTCTTTTATTCAGTTTTTAATGCAGTTGCAGTTATTGGTTGTCAGCATAAGTATGGTATTTATAAAGGTTGCTGGTGAAAAATACTATTTACTTCTATATGCCCATAGGATGTTAGTGTGTGTTTGATACTTATTTTTATATCAACATTCCAGTTATGTTTACCTTGTTGACAAAGTCCTGGTAACCAGGGTAATAGGTGGTGACTATGGAGAAGATGTACCAGTCATACTCTTCCATGATATTCAACATAACGGAGGCCTGCTGCTCAATGGATGGACCAAATTGGAAAAACATGGAGTGGTCGTCCTGGAAACAAGAGAAACAGAGCAAATCAGCAAACAAGGTCATGAGTCATACAGCATGAGAGAGAACTGAAGGTAGGGGACAGAATATTATGGAGCATATCCAGCTACTACATGCCTCAGGACAACAAATTTAGTGTTGTTTATAGATCAGACTCTGTATAATCTGAAACTGCACTATAGCGTATAATATCACTATTTTTTCAATTACCTCAATGATTTCATGGTGTTTCAAATCAAAATCCCTCTAGTTAGAAATATTCAAAAATAGGCCAACACATTAATTATCAAGGAAATCCATCACAGCTGTTTTAACAATATTCACATGCTACATAGAGCGTAAGCGGTAAAGGTACCAACTGGTTTGATAATATTTTGTGTACAATGACAAATGTTGACTGAT
This sequence comes from Antennarius maculatus, assembly GCA_013358685.1. Lineage (NCBI taxonomy): Eukaryota > Metazoa > Chordata > Actinopteri > Lophiiformes > Antennariidae > Antennarius > Antennarius maculatus. The sequence goes on from CM023612.1 coordinate 20,627,802, forward strand.
ATATTTTCTTATGGATGGGAGGGAAGAGAAAATGTAAGAGGACCCCTAGGTACCCCGGGAGCCAAATGTCTGGTCTAATAAATGAGTTAAGGTCAGTCACCCATGTGAAACTGTCAAGCAACTCGTTGGGATGTAGAAGTCAACATGGATTATTCACATATGTTTGCTACAATGCTGACACGCCGCAGCGACTGTAATTAGAGCAGCATCTTATCATGGGTCCCCTTTGTGTCCAGAGTAAATATCATGTTGAAAGGTGACTGACATGACTGGTTGTGTGAGGTCATACTTAAACCGTGGCTGTCTTAGTTTGCGATGAGGGCTCAGCATTGTTGCTACCTCTGCTGCCAACTCAGATGCCTCCAGTTTCAAAGATAAACAAGGCAGTCAGAGATTGCAACATCCCGTGACATCATCACATTTTTGTGCCTCTGGCTTTCTGAAAATGTTTCTTTTTGTTTTGTGATTATATCTCATCAGGTTTCCGAGATGTGTACCTAAAAAGGTATCAAAGTGAAAATTTGACCTTGACATAGTTTTTCAAGGTCAAGGTTGTGATCTAACTTTCATCCTTTCATCCCTGAATATAACGCCTTTTCTTTCGTCTATCTTATTTGGCTTCTGAGATATGTGCAAAAAAATGTACAAAAGTTGAAATTTGACCTTGACCTGGTCTTTTCAAGGTCATCATCTCATTTTCATCCCCTTTGCCGCCCGAGTTGTGTACTTTTTCTTTCATCTTTCTGTCTGCAGCAGTTGTGAAGATATTTGGTGGACGGACGGACGACCACAGAAACAATGACAATTACAATACATCACCGCTTCGCGGGATGTAACTAGAGTAACAGGTTAGCAGGACATTATTACAGCACAGACCTGACAGTGGTGTCAGTTTCCTTCTTTGCCTTTCCTTTAAAGTTGTCCCTTTCCCTCTCATCTTTGCTATTAAGACAAAGAATGTGATTAAAATCGAGGTGAAATCATGGACTTTCTAACTATCTAAGCATAATGAGTGAAGACAGCAGAGCTTAATGATCAATGAGCTCTCATTCGCATCACTTGTTGAGAGCACTAATTTAAATGAAATACAAACATACTCTTCAGTGATTGTACACATGTGCCCCCAAGACCCACTTACACTTGCACGCACTGCTACACTCTGATTATGCACAATGATTATGTGCATTCACACACATACATGAACTATGAGCATCCATACGTCTGCAATCCGTCATACATGTTAGTCACCCACGAAGTAGAGCGGTCCTCGGGATAGGTGCGCTCCACATCAAAGCTTATCTCCTCCGCCCTCACCTCTTTTATCTTTTGTGTGTGTGTGTGTGTGTGTGTGTGTGTGTGTGTGTGTGTGTGTGTGTGTGTGTGTGTGTGTTTGCAATGCAGTGGCTGAAACCTGATGTTTTCCCTAGGTTGACAGCAAATACACTCTGCTCACTTCATGAGTGTAATGGACATAGTCTCAAGCATGAATTACTGCTAATGGACCATTCACCTCTAACCTCACATTTCAATTGAAATCCATCGTTGGAACATTTCAACTTCAAACAGATAAATGCCACATGTAATTAACCTTAACATTGTTACTCCATCAATGGATGTAGTAATTTCCTTTCATAGTTTTTGGTGTCACGTCTCTGGACAATTATTATCCTGTTTGTTTTCCTGCCACTAACATCTGTCATTCCAGATCAGGTCCCACTTATTTCAGCTCATTCCCGGTACCTTCCCTCCCTTCGCTCACCTGCAGCCACTCCCCTAATCAGCCACCACTCTTCATATGCCCAGCTCAGCCCTCAGCTCTCTGCCAGATTGTTAGTAATGATGCCTGAATGGTGCCCCATGGGGCTTCAAACCGTTGGCGACAATTGTACCGAAAACTGTTTCATTACTCGGCGCCCCATTCATTAAGAATGTGGACGCCCTTTTTGGCAGGGGGTCTGTACTGCAACCACACAACGGTCGATGAGCCCAGAAAACAACGCTTTGATTTTTCCTATATTGCATATATTTTATGAATAAAACCAAAAATAATATAATTCAATGTGTTAATCCTTCCTTGCTATATTGTAGTCATATATTATAGGAAATTGTTTTATGATCGTTGGTCCTTGCAGGGTTCAATAAAGCAATAAGAGATATAGATTACATGTTCATGCATGTATATTTAATATGAATATATACATATGTGTTTGTGTGCGTGAGTTACATAGGATGATTAGTGTAACTGGAAAAAAACAAGGTCTATGTTGTGAGATAAAAGTCGGAATTCCGAGACGTGATCACAGCAGCAGGACCGGCTTCCTTCTCACGTTTGGATCGGTAACGCTTCATCATTGATGACTTGTTGTTACTGTACGTCAGGTGGAGGGAACAAAGCAAACACTTCACCTGCAAATTAGAAATGACGTGTGTGTGGTTTATTATTTTCTGCTGTGTGAGCAACAGAGCCTGAAAATAAGTTTCTTAGAAATTAAAATTTACTTTGTTTGGTGGCACCAGTTCTAAATGTTCCCATACTTGGGATCTCTATCTGGTTGGATCCATTGTAAGGTAATGTGATCAATCCAAAGGATATTGACATGATTGGCAGCGCACCGCGCTGTTTCATCCATTTTAACACATCTGGGACTTGCCGGTGTTTCAGATCACCCATTGATTCAGACCACTAAACTGTGTCACCTGGTGAATGGAGCGCCAGTGTGTCACCTGGTGAATGGAGCGCCAGTGTGTCACCTGGTGAATGGGGCGCTTAGTGTTTCGGAGCAGTTGGTGTGCTAAACGTCATCAGTCACGTGGTTTTTCGATATTTGAAGTAAGGTCCGGAGCCGTGTTTCACATGGGAACGCCCACCGAGTCCAGGGTGTGTATCGGAGCACCAACAAAGCGGACATCACTAATTGTTAGTGTTAATGTTCCCTATCTTCAGGACTAATAAAGTATGATTCTTCTGATTCTTCTTCGTCCTCACATTCCAGTCGTTGTATCTTGTTAATTGTTTAGTTCATTGTTAGACTCTGCCTGTTCCCCAGACCCTGTCTGTTGTCAAACCCAGCTTGGATCTGTCTGCCTGGTTTTGGACTGCCTCTTGAGTATGAACCCGCCTGGTTTCTGGATTCTGTCCGTTAGCTTGTTGTCTGTCTGATTCGTCTGCTGTTTGGACTGATTCCCTGGTACCAGAACCCTGCCTGTCAGATTAAACCTCTTTTGAGACTCTTGACCCGACCGTTTGTCTGTCGTGCTTTTGGGTACACTAATCTTGTACGAGCTGTGACAGTTTGGTATCCAACTCTTCATGTGTTCACCACAAGGACAATCTCTCTTGTCATTCTAAGAGAAGCTGTCTTATACTTGAAAAATATACTTGACTAATATAAAAAAATAAGACAAATATTAATATTAAATTACATATTAAAATCCCTACATTATGACAAATGCAGCTTCCATACACAGTTTCAAATCTTAGTGGAATATCATGTGTACAATGCAGTTGTATTTTCAAGTGTGTGTGTGAGACAGAGACAGAGAGAGACACTTGTGAACCAGCTATTTTGGGAGTCTTTTCAATCACTAAATTACGTATTTAAGGTCCATTTTTAAAGATTTATGTCTACAGTAAGACAAGATTTTGGAGTAGCTGGATGAGCACCAGAGACAAGCAAGCTTTGTGGAAAACAATGGATTAAAAACATTCATGGGATTAGTTGAAATTATGAAAAACAGAATGAAAACTGTTTCAGTCTTCAAAGGCTTAGCTCAGATAAAGGAAGTACTAAACATATTTTCTCCCTCACACATTTTGCTATGTGTATGTTTTACATACAGCCTGTTAAATACCAGTAATTGATTAACTGTACCAAATTGGCGGCAGTCCTAGACAGAACTCAAGGAGTCCTAAATTAATGCAATAAATCAAGTTAAATGGCTAAAATGAACATGTTCAACTACATCTCGAAGAAAAAAATATTTTAGTTTGTACTAATATTGACTATATATGATAACTGAAATTAAAACTTAATTTCCTTTCTTTTGTTGACAGACAGACAGACAGACAGACAGACATCTATCTATCTATCTATCTATCTATCTATCTATCTATCTATCTATCTATCTATCTATCTATCTATCTATCTATCTATCTATCCATCTATCTATCTTCTGGTGCACCACTGTTGACGCTGGACCCTAACTGCAGTCATGTTGTTTTTACCAATCTGAGTATATGAGTATGGTGCTTTCTGAGTTAACGGTAATTACGTAAACGCAATCTGCGAAATCCAATTTAACAAAATGTTAAGACCTTTTCCTGTCATTATTGTTGAAAGAAGATTTGGTTCTGTGTATTTTGTGATGATTCACCTGGAAAATCCTGAACACTTCTGCAGAAAGTCCATTAAATGAAAACCATTTTGTTCTGTGGATTAATTACGGCATTTGGAAAGAGATGAATTATTAATTTGATGAATCTTCTCATTGCTCTATTCAAGTGGCATTTTAATACATATTCATCAAATATAAGTCACAAAATATGTGTTGCATATTTAAAAACAAAACTATATGCACCACTGGAGACAATAGAGAGAAAGCCTTTTCTGTTTACATGAACTAATGTTTCTGAGCATGATTTTACTGTGCAGAAACAATTTTTGTTTTCTGTAACACTCAGGGTCCATTTCCGAAACTCCCTCTGGATCTCAGAATTGCTGTCTTCTCGTTTTTTCTTTTGAATAGTGGGAAAGATATAATCGCTTGTGAGACCAAAATTCATTAATTCAGAGGATGCTGCGTGATTCTGTCTCCTTCCAGATTTTAACTAATCGTTATTTTTTTCTATTTTCTCTTTCAAATCTGAATTACAACATTCAGTTTCTGAACTTAATTCACATAGTATTAGCGTTAGTGTTTCCCCCACCTTCATTTCTTTTGATGCAACCCACTCATTCATTCCTAAACACACACACACGCACGCACGCACGCACGCACGCACGCACACACACACACACACACACACACACACATCTCTCTCTTGCGACATTTTCTTCTCTCAGTTCAATAAGGTACAAACTCCTTATCAGATGGGTTACTTTTTGTATTTTGGGATGTCAGATTTAATTTAGTAGAGTAAAAATAAAAGCTACAGAAAAGCTGCACAAAAGATGTTATTTACAATTTAAAACCCTTTGGTGTGAGGAATTTATGGAATTGTCAATGTTCCATGAGAACATTGACAATTCCATCTCCAGACAACCCTGCAGTGTTTCGAGCTAAGTTTTCATTAAAGGGTCCTATTTGCTTCACTGATATGATGACAAAAATACAGTATATACAATTTTGACATGACACAACTGCAGGTGCAACTCTATTTATGACTTACATCTAGTGCTAGGTGATTAAAAATAAATTTTCCTGAAAATGGATGTTAGTAATATTCTTGACCTAGTAGCCTATCAGACATAGACCATTAAATAAACTTAACAGCTTGTCTATGTCTCTCTGCCTCGGCTCTCTGTGCTGTCTACATTCTATTGTGACAGAAACACTGTGATCACTAAAACATCTGCTAAACAGTCAGATGACAAATCAGTGGCAATGTGATAGCTTTAGCCACTTTGCCCGAGGTGATGAGATCCCCATTAAAAACTCGCAACTGTTTTTGTTACTCACAACCATATGTAGCTCATTATGCTAAATGTTCTGAAAGAGAACTCCAAAGCAATAAAAGGATGACACATCAGTGAACTGAAAGGTGCTTGATATCAACAGTCATACACACACACACACACACACACACACACACACACACACACACACACACACACACATACGCACACACACACACACAGACATACATACACATCCCTCTTATTTAGAGTAGCAATGATTTAAATGGCGAGGTAATATATACATTTGCGGGAACCCGTGGAAATTCCACGATAAAACAATAATATCAGACTTAGTTTTATTTTTTTTCCTCGCTGTCACAAGAAAACAAACCGCTGTGTCCAACGAAGCCGTAACGGCTCCGTGTGTGTGGGACAGACGAATGCAAAGACAAAGGCTGCTTAGGCGTTACGGTCCGGCCACCCGGGTAGACGCCGGCTTTGTGAGTTCGGTCCTGGAGAATAAAGCATCGAGGTTTACCACACGACAACCTGAGGTCAGTCACAATCAAAGAATTTAAACCGCTATGTTTGACGAAGCCAAAACGACTCCCTAAGTGAGAGACATGGACAAATCTGCAGACAGGAGCTAACTCAGCTAGCTGCCCGAACTTCCGGGTAGACACCGGCCAAAACTGTACCCAAGAAAACGTTTGTTTTCCTGTGTAAAGTGTGTTTGCATTATATGTCAATGGACATTAAACAGGAAATAAAGTATTTTTTGTGGTGACAACTGTTTATTTAATTCCACGATGCTCTCAGGAGCTCTTGTTCACATGATTCCTTCTGGCAGATGCACCGTTATTGGTTGGGCGCTTGATTGACAGGTAGTGGGTGGATTTAAAACGTGACAGCGTGAGGTTTTCAAGTGAGCTTATTGAAATATATAGGGGGGGAGATGAGTGAAAAATACATTTCCCCTAGGGGATAAATAAAGTGTTCCACTTGCACTGGATTTTTTTGGATTCCACTCTTGCTGATGAGCCATACAATGAAGTTATGGGAAAGAGTAGTGGAAGCTAGACTAAGGGCAGAAGTGAGCATTTGTGAGCAGCAGTATGGTTTCATGCCAAAAAAGAGTACTACAGATGCAGTATTTGCTTTGAGGATGTTGATAGAGAAGTACAGAGAAGGCCTGACGGAGCTGCATTGTGTTTTTGTAGATCTGGAGAAAGCTTATGACAGGGTGCCCAGAGAGGAACTGTGGTATTGTATGAGGAAGTCTGGAGTGGCAGAGAAGTATGTTAGAGCGGTGCAGGACATGTATGAGGACTGTAAGACAGTGGTGAGGTGTGCTGTAGGTGTGACAGAGGAGTTCAAGGTGGAGGTGGGACTGCATCAGGGATCAGCTCTGAGCCCCTTCTTGTTCGCTATGGTGATGGACAGGCTGACAGACGAGGTTAGACAGGAATCTCCATGGACTGTGATGTTTGCAGATGACATTGTGATCTGCAGTGAGAGTAGGGAAGAGGTGGAGGAGAAGCTAGAGAGGTGGAGGTTTGTCCTGGAAAGGAGAGGGATGAAGGTTAGCCGCAGTAAGACAGAGTACATGTGTGTGAATGAGAGGGACCAAAGTGGAAGAGTGAGGTTACAGGGAGAAGAGATCAAGAAGGTGGAGGATTTTAAGTACTTAGGGTCAACAGTCCAGAGCAATGGAGAGTGGGGAAAAGAGGTGAAGAAACGTGTACAGGCAGGATGGAACGGGTGGAGAAAAGTGTCAAGTGTGATGTGTGATAGAAGAGTTTCAGCTAAAATGAAAGAAAAGGTGTACAAAACTGTGGTGAGACCAGCGATGTTGTTCGGTCTAGAGACAGTGTCACTGAGGAAAAGACAGGAGGCAGAGCTGGAGGTAGCAGAGATGAAGATGCTGAGGTTCTCTTTGGGAGTGACCAGGAAGGATAGGATCAGGAATGAGTACATCAGAGGGACAGCACATGTTAGAGGTTTTGGAGATAAAGTCAGAGAGGCCAGACTGAGATGGCTTGGACATGTCCAGAGGAGAGATAGTGAATATATTGGTAGAAGGATGCTGAATTTTGAAATGCCAGGCAGGAGGCCAAGAGGAAGACCAAAGAGGAGGTTTATGGATGTAGTGAAAGAGGACATGAAGGTAGTTGGTGTGAGAGAAGAGGATGCAAAGGACAGGGTTAGATGGAGGCAATTGATTCGCTGTGGCGACCCCTGAAGGGAAAAGCCGAAAGGAAAAGAAGAAGAAGAAGAAGAAGACTCTTACCGAGTTTCATGTCTTGTCCACAGAAAAGATAATTGATTCACCTGATAATGGCCTCTGCTCCACTCATTGGTTTCAACGGCTTACACCGTAACATTTTCATTGCTTTGGAGTTCTCTTTCAGAACATTTAGCATATTGAGCTAAATATGGCTGTGTGTAACAAAAGCAGATGCAGATTGGTGTTTTATATATATAAAACTACATTTGTTTATGTATAATCATCATGACAGTTTTTCAAAAACATTTGAATACTGTTAAATCAACATAATTCCCGTTATGTGTGGAATATGCATCAACAGGCATTAGGGGATACATACACCACCTCAGCTACATGGAAGCAACTTGAAGCCAATGTGTGACAACAGTCCAATAGGTTTCATAAATAATTTCAAATGGTATGTGTTAAAAACCATTAAAAAAAACTAAAGACTAAACAAGAAATGTACAAGAGCATTGTTTCTACAGAGGGTTTTTTTTTTTTTTTACCTTATTCTAAACATGTTCAGTCTAATTTTATCAACCTGCATCTACTATCGCATCTTGTTCCCCCCCATTCTTGCCTTTTTTGCATTTATCACGCAGATGAGAGTGCGCGGCTAGATAAATTAACAGCGAAAGCCCTAAAAAAGTTAGTCTTTGCCTGGTGCATTTTAATGTATAAAGTAATGTATGTTTTATGACAAAGGTTTAAAACCTTCACATTCCTCCGACATACCTGCACATCTTCTTTTACTTAGTGGCAGGTTGGGATTGTGTATTGATTGCAGTGCAGTCTCTGTTCACATCAAATCCTACTTTGTTGTTTCAACCTTTGCAGGAATCTTAAAATATTCTAGGTGTAGTGGCACTGAATTAGTTAGCTGTGCAAATTGGTCCTGAAAAAGCCTGGTAGATGGAATCACTTGGGAGACTATTTTCAACCTTGGTGCAGATGCGGCAACAGAGTTAGCTTAGGAACACAAAGCTGTATTTGTATCTCATTTCTGCTCCCTGAGGTACTGCAGAGATGCCCAACATTCGAGTATAATCTTCATTTAAGATGGGAACTCTACACCCCTGATCTCACTGTAGCCCCTTTATTTAACTTTGTTTTGCAGCTTCCTTCCCACACTGCCATCACTTCCTTTTCATGATCATCTTTATGTCTGTGTAGGTTCTCCTTTTTCCAGGTGAGGTTTAAAGCTGTTTCAATCAGTTCACTGGACTTTAAGAAAGTTCCCTGAAGACGTTTCACCTCTCATCCAAGAGGCTTCTTCAGTTCTGGTGGTGGTTGGTCTTTTCTCAGCTTCTTAACTCTGTGAGGTTTGGTTTATGCTTTTTATATTCCAATGACCATTGTCAAGACCCATCTGGCACCTCAGCAATGGTCGTTGGGAGTGCCAAGGGGTGTCAAAGGTGATTGTTAAATTGTGGGTATCACCCAGTGAGTTTCACTAGTGGATTAATTTAAATAACTCTAGATGATCCATCTTTAAATTAATATCTTCCAGAAACTCATCAGCAGCTGTTGCATGATTGAAAATGATTAGGATAGAGAGGTTTGGGTGTGTTTGATTTCATTCATATGGTCACAGACACTTACATGGGTCCATATACAAGTAGTTGGTGGATACAGCTGCTGAATCAGTGTGCAGTGCTACACGAGAACTGAGGGGAGCAAACCTCAAGCAAGTGGGATCTGGTAGCTTATTTCCATGTCATACCAATCATAAGGTATTTCCACATAGATTTTAAGAAAAGAGCAACATATCAATCCACTGCACAACAACCCCTGGTGGGAGAAGACTCACGGGTACAGAGATCGAGCAGCAGAGGAGCATAAAGAGACAAAGAAGAGGGGGTGGTTGGCAAGGATAATAGAGATAGAGAGGAGCTTTTTCCACTTCATCAACTCACCTTTCTACACCTTTCATCTCCCTCCTACAGTCTGATCTCCACCACTACAACTGCCAATCCTCCACAATGTGCTTCATCATCACATTTCTAATAAAAAAGTGCATGCTGTGTTACTTAATCTCACATTCAACTCTTTAATTTTTGATGGGCCTGTTTTGACATATCTCTCCCAGCTTTATCTAGTACACTTCATTTTAAAAAATCCCATGATTGAATTAGTCTCATTATTTTTGTTGAGGAAATATTGCAGATGTTCTGGAAAGGGATTCAATTCCGCAGCCACCAGTGAGATAACAATGGTGGCATAGTTTTGTTACTTGAGGATATAGAAATTAACAACAACCGAGCCGCATATTATTCATATTTCTTTTTATGAATTATCATATATAAGTGCAGCAAATTTCTGTGTAAAATACTGGCTCTCATTAACATTTGTTCATATTTGGTTATCAGTCTTGTATGCTGATGAGAGAAGATGCGTCCCTATTAATGTAGGTGAAAAAACATGCTTTGTTTTTGTGAGCAGCAAAGGCAAGTGTGAACTCTAGATTTATTAAATCCACTATAAAGAAACACTAGAACTGTGACAAATTTCTGACAGTAACTGTACAGACCATTGACCTACTGTATATCTTCTTCTTTGTATTGTTTCTGGTAATGTTTCGGCCTCTGGACATTGGACTAATCAAGCCCCTAATCAAGCAGCATGCAGGATGTGATATCAGACTAAAAGCTAAAAGACAGCAACCAGGTTACATTGATAACCGTTTAACTCCTTAGCTCGGTCTGCATTGTGAATACAGACAGAGGTGGACACTTGTGTATCTGTGAATGTGTTGGGCATGGATTGTCTTGTAGATTGATACAGAGGTGTGGGCATGATGATTTTCACAGATCGTAATCACCTTGAGGCAATAAATAAAAAATGTCTTTCTTTTTGTAATTGCTAATACGTCTCCTTGTGTTTATTTGCTTCATAACGACTGTAATCGTTAGCTTCAAATTTGAATCGGTAGGTTCTTTGAATTCTTTTAACTTTCTCACAAGATTGAGAATAGATTTTACAAGTTTTTAGTAGGATTTTTTGTAATACCGCTGAAAGACGAACAGGATGGACAACATGGTTTCCTTGGTGGGGGTAATAAATTGTCTTTAGTCTTTGTACTGGGGCTGCAACTTCTAACCAGTCTTACTTTATTAATGTACAGTATGTAACCTAATTTGAAACACCAGTCACAGTATCTGTTACTCAAAAAGCCAGCAGTCTGACAGCTATGGCAGCAGCTGCGCCACATGTTCACAAGCTGTCCAGATGACTCTACTTTAACTCAACTCAACTCTGATTTAATAAACTGATAGAACAGTTGGTAGCCAGGACGTCATCTGTAAATCTCATGCCAGGTACGGATAAATAGGCTCAAGCAGTGGCTGAAGAAATTAATAACCAAGGCCGATTGTTTCATGGCTCAAATTGAGAATAAACTGCAGCCTGTTTTATTCTATTCTTAACTTAGACACAAATTGTCCATTAAAAAGTCAATTATTAAATGAATATGCTCAATACTTTTAATCCAAGCTGTATTATAATGCTAATTAGCATCAAGTTGTTCTTTTTCTCAATGTGCCCCCTTCACTTACTCTACCCAAGCTGTGACTGAAGTAACAGCTGGGGCTCTAACATCATAATCCATTTAAACACCAGAGAGCTTCTGTTATTTTCTCTAAAAGACTCCATCATGTCTTCTATTCTACACCAGTAACTGCTGTACAAATCCGTCAACTGAATGTCTAATCAGAACAAATTAATCTCTTTGTCTCACAAACTCATTCGTTCATTCATTCATCTTCAGTAACTTCTTCTTCTGCTGTTACGGATCGCGGGGTTGCTGGGGTCTATCCCAGCTAACTTGGGGCTAGAAGTAGGGTACACTCCGGGCATGACACCGGTGCACTGAGGAGCTGTTTCACAAATCCATTCAGTCTAAATTCCAACACATGCACCCACAGGCATTCAGTTTCCAGTAAATGCACACATGCTCACACACATAGAGACTATTTGAAAGGACAAGACAGCGCTGTTTTCCTTGAGATTTCTCCACTACCACCTCAGGACGATACTGTTAATTGTTGTATTCAGTCTTGTGATTTTCGATCTGACACTCCATCACTGACATAATGTTAGTCCAGTCGACAGTTAAGACATGGTGGCAGAAATGAAAGCACAGAACATTTAGCAAACCCCCCCCCAAAAAAACAATACTAAGTTGTCAGGTACAGCACGACAAGAACAAACATGATGGCAGGAGGTTGGTAAATGACATTTTGTCATTTGGTTTGATGATTTACAACAACAACAACAACAACAATACACTAATACTACTATTACTTCTGCTACTAGCAGTAATATTAATAGTAGAATTATTATATAGTATAATTATATAATAATTCTAATTATTAATATTATAACTAAAGGTTTGTTCATGTAATTAATTATTATTATGATGATTATTATTCATTCATTCATCATCTTCAGTACCTGCTTCTACCGCTTTGTTTTCAACTGGCAAACACTTGGACCCCAAAAAGCAAAATCAGACAAGATATTTAAAAAAATCAAAAATTTTAATTCTCAGATTAAAAAACAAGATTGAAATGAAAACCTGAAGGCAGCAGAGCAAACAAAAACAAAATCCACAGACCTGGGAAAAAAGAGCAGGTAGCTGAGAGACGATCAGGTAAATGAACATGACTGAATTCCTTGGCTACAAGTGGAATCTGACATAGGGAGGATGATCACAGATACAACTCAGGTGGCTGATGTATCTCATCAGCTTCCTGCCCGAGATGCACCTCGGCTCCTTGTCAACACAAACCCAAAACACCTGAAGGTAGGGAGGCAGAAAAGAGGGATGAACAGAACACCAACACAAAACACAGGATCGTAACTTGTTTTTTGTCGTTGTTATTAATAGTAGTAGTAACCTTAACTTCTATGCATCTTTGAAATACTCCTCTCCAACTGTGAATGCTCATTTACATGCTTTTAAGTTAGAACGCTGAAGAGGATAACAAGTCAAAAAGCATGCTCACCCTCTTCTCTCTCTGTCCATTCCTATGTCCATGCACCCTGACTTTTCAATTCTGCTTTCCTTTCTAACGAGCACATAGGGCAAAGGTGCAGAATTGAGTCAAGTGCAGTGTGCAGTGAAAAGCATACGGTTCAAAACCTTGTCATGATGTGTTTTTCTTCAGCATGTCATGACTCCAGTTTCCTTTTTCCCCCTCATTTTCCTTAAAGCATTACTGTCTTTCAACCTCAACTCTCAGAAATTCATCAGCAGCTGTGGTATAAGGCCAGTTATCTCCATATTCTCATTTTGTACACACTCCAATAACTCAATGATGGTCTGTCTTTGTGTGTTTTTCTCAATCTGTTTCCCTTTTTGGACTCCTTTTTCCAAAAAAGTCTTTATCTCCTTCTCTCTCTCTCTCTCTCTCTCTCTCTGTCTCTCTCTCTCTCTCTCTCTCTTTCTCTCAGTCTCGCGAGAATCTGAATGATTTTAACTATTGAAAACAGTTTTACGAACCTATGGTGTGTCATAGGTGTCTTATGTACTGTGTTGAGTGAAGAAATTGTGTTCAGTCAGTGGTTGGTTTAATACACACATATTTTGCTTATGTTCCTACATTTCATATAATTTGTTTATGAAATGTGACTTCCCGCTTTCATGAATCTCTTTTTAGGATTTTGTGTCAACGTGACTATCTTGTATTTTGATTTTATCAATAAACGTGACTTTAAAAATCAAATCAATCTCTCTATCTTTCTCTCTGGCTTCTTGCATGGCTGTCGTGGCCTCCGGTGCTGCGGCCCGGATTCCGCAGCATTGTGGGTTTCTGACTCCTTCCCCCGCTGGGTCACTGACCGCCGACCTGGAGTTGCAGAATAATACACGCAAAGGTTGAAGACGCAACGGTTAAACATCCGGTGGCTGCGGTTTCTATGGCAGTTTGCGGTGCTGCGGTCCTGATTTTGCAATCACAGCCTTGTAGGGTTCCAACTCCATCCCCCAATGAATCGCCCGCCATCAACCCAGAGACCACGGGTGACATGACAAAGGTTAAACAGGACACGGGTGACAGCACAGAGGTTAAACAGTCGCCGGCCACCAAACCGAAGCCACAGAAAAACACGCAGGACACAGATAACAGCACAAAGGACAGACAGAGTGATTTGATGGAGGCTGAGGAGGCCAGAGAGACCGCAGCCAGGATGGTAGAGTCTCAGCTGGAGGAGGAGGAAGGGGATGATATTGTGATAGACAAGGAATTATTAAAGACAGCTACCTAAAAAAAAACACTGACACAAGAAAGAATAAAGCAAAGAAAATTGCTAAAGAAACACCTGAGACACTTCCTGATACAAGTAGCTCTGAGGATGAAAATGAAAACAGTCTGAAAGAAGTCGTAACAGAAAAATATTGTTCGCAAAAGATAAAAAAAATTCCTGAAAGACACAAAAGGTTCTAGGGCTAAAGTAGAAAATTTCTTTCTTGACCTCAACATGTTTCTAGATATCATTCGTTGTTATTTAAAAAAAAAACCAGAAGGAAGCGACCTATGTTTTTTAACTCTTTATTAAAGTGTGTTTTAAAACTGGGCACACTGAATGTGAATGGAGCAGTTAACATGTAGACAAGAGCCTCTGTTTTTAATTTGTTAAATGTTAAAAGGTTAGAAGTTTTTATTTGTCCAGGAAACACACAGTACTATTGAAAATCCTACTATTTTTTTTAAGTGTGAATTCCTTTTTGCGTGAATCTCTTGGATTTGGTGTCAACGTGATTATCTTGTAATTTGGCTTTTATGAATAAACGTGATTTTAAAAATCTAAATCTCTCTCTCCCACACACAAACTGTCTCTTTCACTCTCTCTCTTCCCTTTATCACACATGTAGATCAATCTGATAGGCTGGAAAAGTGTGGCAGCATGATCACACAGATACCACAGACATCAGACAAATTACAAATCAGTCACTTCTCACTTTGCCATTTATTAGCAATTTTCCTCTCTCTCTATTTTTGTAGTCCTTCTGTTCTCTTTTACTCTTCCTTCCTTTGCGCTTCTGTTCATAGCAATCTTCTTATCACCATTATCTTCCCAATTTGTGGAAGATGTCTCTTTTAGCAGCTCAAGTTTTTGACAACTAGCAGCTGGCCTGTCAAAGTCAGAGGAAGTCATGAAAAAGAACTAGGAATTAAAAAAGTGAAATGTGAAGGAGAGAGACCTATGCAGATCAGACAAATAAGAAGTAGAGGAAGACCTTTCTAATTCAAAGAGATATGCAGTGTTTCCGTGGCGACTCAGTTCCCATATAAACGGTTGTGATAAAGACGCCATTAGTGTGGAAAAAATGGCTATTTACACTCTACCGTATGCTCACAAATATAGGGAGACATCTTATAAGTCAAGACGGTGTTCAAAGCTACACGTCTGTCATAAGACACATGAATGTCTTTCTGCACTTGGTTTAATCTGCTGACACACCTGAGGTAAAGAGCTTTATCACAGGCCACTTAAGTTAGTTTATCTGTTATGAGTGTAGCCCTTGACAATACATTGAGAGGTGATATAGTGCCAAAGTGGAGGTGACAAAAGTCAAACAAGAGGCATACGATGACATGTATGCGAGTTTGGACACTTAGTAAGGAGAGACAGATCTCCACAGGGGTCACTGGAGTGTCACAGCTGATGACGCAAGGTGAGGGCAGGAGGGTCTTTCCTGAAGTTCACTATCATCTCCACGGTTTAGAGAGCATTGAGCTCCAGGTTGTTCCTGCTGCACCATGACACCAGTCGGTCCAACTCCCTTCTGTAGGCCAACTCATCCCTATCAGAGATGAGGCCGATGAGGGTGGTGTCGTCAGCAAACTTCAGGAGTTTTTACTGACTGGTGACCAGATGTGCAGCAGTTGGTGTACAGGGAGAAGAGCAGAGGGGAAAGAACGCAGCCTTGAGGGGATCCAGTGCTGATGGTCCGGGTCTCGGAGACATGCTTCTCCAGCCTCACAAACTGCCGTCTGTCTGTCAGGAAGTCCGTAATCCACCTGCAAATGTGGTCGGGCACATTCAGCTGGGAGAGCTTGTTATAGAGCAGAGCTGGGACGATTGTATTGAAAGCAGAATTGAAGTCCACAAACAGAATCCTGGCGTAGGATCTTGGGGAGTTCTGGTGCTGGAGGAAAAAGTCATTTTAGTCAATCCTAGGGTTTACATGAGGTTTTAGAGGTGGAAGACTGCCTGAGTGACAGAAGAGTTGTCATCACTCTGCTGACTAAAAAGGGAAACCTCCAAAAATCTGAAGAATTGGAGGCCGGTGTCTTTGCTGTGTGCATAGATTATAAAATCCTGTCCAAAGCTCTGGCCTTTCCCTTCAGGGGTCGCCACAGCGAATCAGTTGCCTCCATCTAACCCTGTCTTCTGCATCCTCTTCAGTCACACCAACTACCTTCATGTCCTCTTTCATTACATCCATAAACCTCCTCTTTGGTCTTCCTCTAGGTCTCCTGCCTGGCAGTTCAAAAGTCAGCATCCTTCTACCAATTTATTCACTATTTCCCCTCTGGACATGTCCAAGCCATCTCATTCTGGCCTCTCTGACTTTATCTCCAAAATGTGCTGTCCCTCTGATCCTCATGCCTGATCCTATCTATCATTCCCAAAGAGAACCTCAGCATTTTCATCTCTGCTACCTCCAGCTCTGTCTCCTGTCTTTTCCTCAGTGACACTGTCTGTAGACCAAACAACATCGCTGGTCTCACCACAGTTTTGTACACCTTCCCTTTCGTTTTAGCTGAAACTCTTCTATCACATATCACACTTGACACTTTTCTCCACCCGTACCATCCCACCTGTACACGCTTCTTCACCACTTTTCCACACTCTCCATTGCTCTGGACTTTTGACCCTAAGTAATTAAAATTCTCCACCTTCTTGATCTCTTCTCCCTGTAACCTCACTCTTCCACTTGGGTCCCTCTCATTCACACACATGTACTCTGTCTTACTGTGGCTAACCTTCATTCCTCTCCTTTCCAGGACAAACCTTCACCTCTCTAGCTTCTCCTCCACCTGTTCCCTGCTCTCACTGCAGATCACAATGTCATCTACAAACATCATAGTCCATGGAGATTCCTGTCTAATCTCATCTGTCATCCTGTCCATCACCATAGCGATGAGGAAGGGGCTCAGGGATTATCCCTGATGCAGTCCCACCTCCACCTTGAACTCCTCTGTCACATCTACAGCACACCTCACCACTGTCTTACAGTCCTCATCTATGTCCTGCACTGTTCTAACATACTTCTCTGTCACTCCAGACTTCCACATACAATCCCACAGTTCCTCTCTGGGCACCCTGTCATAAGATTTCTCCAGATCTACAAAAACACAATGCAGCTCCGTTTGGCCTTCTCTGTACTTCTCTATCAACATCCTCAAGGAAAATACTGCATCTGTAGTACTCTTTTTTGGCATAAAACCATACTGCTGCTCACAAATGCTCACTTCTGCCCTTAGTCTAGCTTCCACTACTATTTCCCATAACTTCATTGTATGGCTCAACAGCTTTATTCCTCTGTAGTTGCCACAACTCTGCACATCTCCCTTGTTCTTAAAAATGGGCACCAGCACACTTCTCCATTCCTCGGGCATCTTCTCACTATCTAAGATCCTGTTGAACAACCCAGTCAGAAACTCTACTGCCACATCTCCTAGGCACTTCCAAACCTCTACAGGTATATCATCAGGACTGCCTATATCATCATGACTGACTGCCTTTCCACTCTTCATCCTCTTCAATGCCCTCCTCACTTCATCCTGACTAATCTTTGCTACTTCCTGGTCCACATCAGTCACCTCTTCTAGTCTTTGTTCACTCTCATTTTCCACATTCATCAACTCTTCAAAGTACTCTTTCCATCTTCCCATCACACTACTGGCTCCGGTCAATAGACTTCCATCCCTATCCTTAATCACCCTAACCTGCTGCACGTCCTTCCCACCTCTGTCTCTCTGTCTTGCCAACCTGTATAGATCAGTCTCTCCCTCCTTACTGTCCAACCTAGCATACAAGTCATCATAAGCCCCTTGTTTGGCCTTTGCTACCTCTACCTTCACCTTACGCTGCATCTCCCTGTACTCCTGTCTACTCTCCTCAGTCCTCTCAGTGTCCCACTTCTTCTTAGCTAACCTCTTCCTTTGTATACACTGCTGTACCTCCTCATTCCACCACCAGGTCTCCTTATCTACTTTCCTTCCAGATGACACACCAAGTACTCTCCTACTTGTCTCCCTGATCACATTAGCTGTAGTTGTCCAGTCATCTGGCAGCACCTCCTGACCACCCAGAGCCTGTCTTAACTCCTTCCTAAAAGTCATGCAACACTCTTCCCTTTTCAGCTTCCACCATTTCGTCCTCTGCTCTGCCTTTGTCCTCTTCATCTTCCTCACCACCAGACTCATCCTACACACCACCATCCTATGCTTTTTGGCTGCACTCTCACCTACCACTACTTTTCAGTCATTGATCCCCTTCAGATTACACCGTCTACACAAGTTGTACAGTAGTCTACCTGTGTGCCCCTACCTCCACTCTTATAGGTCACCCTATGTTCCTGCCTCTTCTGAAAAACAGTATTCTCTATAGCTGTTTCCATCCTTTTTGCAAAGTCAACCTCCATCTGTCCTTCTGCGTTCCTCTCCTGGATACCAAACCTGCCATCACCTCCTCATCACCTCTGTTTCCTGCACCAACATGTCCATTGAAGTCTGCACCAATGACAACTCTCTCACTTCTGGGTATGCTCTGCATCACTTCGTCACAGTCCAACCAGAATTTCTCCTTCTCCTCCACCTCACATCCTACCTGTGGAGCATACCCACTAACAACATTGACCATCACACCTTCAATTTCTAGCCTCAGACTCATTGACACTCTTTTTACTTCCAGGACATTCCTAACAAATTCCTCCTTCAAGATAACTCCTACTCCATTTCTTTTCCTATCTACACCATTATAGAACAACTTGAACCCTGCGCCTAAACTTCTACCCTTGCTACTTTTCCACCTGGTCTCCTGGACACACAGTATATCTACCTTTCTCCTCTGCATCATGTCAACCAACTCTCTACCTTTTCCTGTCATAGTCCCAACATTCAACGTCCCTACTCTCAGTCCTATACTCTTGGCGTTCCTCTTCTCTCACTTCCTACAAACTACTTTTCCTCCTCTCTTTCTTCGACCAACAGTAGTCCAATTTCCACTGGCACCCTGTAGGTCAACAGCACCGATGGCGGTCGTTGTTAACCCGGGCCTCGACCAAACCAGTATGGAAGTCATAGGTTTGATTTGCATGTTTGATTGGGCAAAAGTTTTACGCTGGATGCCCTTCCTGATGCAACCCTCTGTATTTATCTGGGTTTGGGACCGGCACAATAAGACATTGGCTTGTGTCCTTTTGCGGCTACATTTGTCCTCTTGCGGCTACATTTGTTGAATTTGCTTTATTATTTGTATTAAATAAATGTTGGTTCTGGAAATGTCAGTGTGTTTTCCTGAGACAACCCACAGAGGTAGAAAAACAGTGCTACAACATTACGTTGAATATAAATAAGTATAAAACTCTTTTCATGTCAGACTCTTGTGTTGGTTGTTCGAATACCTCTGTAGTTGCTGACTCTAACTGCATTTCAGGCTTTCCATGTTCTTGCATTTCAACAACTTTGTGATATATATACAAGCAAACCTTGGTTTTTGAACGCTTTAGACATCGAACAAATGGGAATTCGACCAAAAAATTCGGAATTTTTTGTCTTGGAAGTCGAACAAAATTTGGAAGTCAAACGCGAAACAAATGCCTTTTTGGGGCGACCGTGGCTCAGTGGTATCGCAGGTGGTCCATTATGATTTAAGGTCGGCGGTTCAATTCCCTCTCCCGCCGAGTCATTTGTCATTGTGTCCTTGTGCAAGACACTTTATCCTCCTTGCCTCCAGTGGTGTGTGAATGTGTGTGAATGTTCCGCTGGTGGTCGGAGGAGCCGTAGGCGCAGATTAGCAGCCACGCCTCCGTCAATCTGCCCCAGGGCAGTTGTGGCTACTGACGTAGTCTACCATCACCAAGTATGAATGAGGAGTGAATAAATAATGGATCCAATGTAAAACGTCTTTGAGTGTCCAGAAAAGCGCTATATAAATCTAATCCATTATGATTATTATTATTATTTCTCGCCGCCAAGCGAGAGAAAGGCGAGAGAAAACGTGATAGTAATGTACTTGTTATTTTAGTTTACTGTATTCAATAATTTTTAACTTAATTTGCGTTCCATTGCCTATGGTACGAGTTATGGTACCGTAAACTTCTGCCCAAAAGACGATGGTAACTCGTACCTTAGTCTAACCTGATTACGTCGATGTTTTCTTTCTTTCTTTTCTTTCTTTCTTTCTTTCTTGTTACAGCAAAAAACTAGCTGCGTCT
This sequence comes from Antennarius maculatus, assembly GCA_013358685.1. Classification (NCBI taxonomy): domain Eukaryota; kingdom Metazoa; phylum Chordata; class Actinopteri; order Lophiiformes; family Antennariidae; genus Antennarius; species Antennarius maculatus. Next base: position 20,648,140 of record CM023612.1, read on the forward strand.
TGAACAGTATATTGTTTTCAATTCTCCTCTTCCTGGTCACGTAAGAGCAAGAGTTTTGCTTCTCCAGAGATAAAGTTTAAAAGCTGCCACTTTCTCTGATTCGATCTATTGTACCCAGCACCGTAGACGAATTTCCTGATACAAAACATCAGATGTCGCTTAAAACTAGAATTTGGTTTCTATAAAATGACAAAAGACCTAAATAACTTTAGGAACATCTGGTGTCACAAAAATGTCCTATGCACTTTAACTGATGATCAACTCAATTTTGCAAACTTCCTGATATAATGCACTGATTTTAGATTGTATTTTCTCTTATCGGTTTTTAGTGTTTTTGAAGCTCTTTAGTGTTTTCATCTAATGTAAAATTGTAAAATGTTTTGAATGTGATTAAAGTGTTTTTGCAAAAGTCAAAAGTCTTTCTTTCTTTTTCTTTCTTTACGTGACCAGGAAGAGGAGAATTGAAAACAATACTGTTCAAGAAGCAGCTACTGTTTTTTGCTGTAACATCAGATGTAGCTTAATACTAGAATTTGGTTTCTATAAAATGACAAAAGACCTAAATAACTTTAGGAACATCTGGTGTCACAAAAATGTCCTATGCACTTTAACTCATTGCTCATGTTTGGTTCCTGGTAATCTGTCTTGTTTTTTCTAATTCTTGTCTGTCTGGTTAAATTTTGAGTTTCTGATTAAATCATGGATGACAGTTTTGCCTTTGGTGTCCTGCATTTGGGTCCATACCCCGCCTCATGTGACAGAATGCACCAGCCCTGAGCTCACATTGAGCAAGGCTTAAAAAGCCTTAGAGTCATTAGCTCAAACAAGTTCAGGTGAGACTATCACCACGGTGTGTGGATGAGCTTCAGGTGTGGAGCCGTGGCTCCACCCACCAGCTTGGCCTCTCCCTGCCACACACCAGCACTGCCATGCCGAACCGTGACATAGAACATTGCCTCAAGGGTGGAAAACCACTGGTACTTTAGATTGTGAGGTCTTTTGCAGTAACACTGTTTTATAAGGTCATCACTGTCATTTTTTAGCTGTCTCAGTTGCTGCTTACTGTGACATATTGTTGGCTACAGTGAGCAGCAGCTGTGCGACAACGGTGTCCATATGACTGATGAAAAGTTACTTGTGTTTGTAAAACCTGGGGGGAATTAGGGCAAGGCTTTGGGTTTACACGCACGGTTAAGACATTGTAATGTACCATGGCAAATGAGGGCTGTTTTGTGCAAGTGTTTAGAATTCGGCCAAGGCTTATTAGAGGACAGAAGAGAGCGAGAGAGAGTCAAGTGCCAGTGAAGGTGTCACTCACTGGGAGTCTCACCTTGGATAAAGACCACTGAGTTGCAAGTGTCAGTTCCTGTAGCTTGAAAGACTCACCAACTGTCACAAACACAACTTACATCCAACAGTTTACTGATAACACAAACATGCCAAAGACAGATCTACTCAGAGACACACATTAAAACACAATTTGAATTGAATTGAATTTTCCCAAATTTGTAGCAAAACAAAGCTGTGAGTGCCAGTGAACAGGTGTAGCTGACATGCCTGTAAGGTTACATGCCAACACACTCCTGAACAACAGCTGGTTGACTGGGCTCTGAATTATGTAACAGACGCTGCATGAATCATTACAAGGCCATTTACTGTGCCTGCTGTGCAGCTCTGGAGAACACCCACTGATTGTATGTTCAAAGTGTTGTTTAGATTACGCCATTAAAACATTGGCATGTCGATGCTTCATCCAACATATGAAACTATAAGTGTCAGGACCCTCTTCTGGACTGTAGTTTTTGTCTCCCTTTGCAGAAGGATTTCTGGACTTGGTTTGTTTTTGTAACCATGTGTTTTGTCATGCGACCAGAGTCAAGACTGTGTCCTTGTTTGGTCAACTTTTTGTCTTTGCTCCCTTCCCTCCATTTTCCCTGTTCACCTGTCTCTTATTCTTTGTTGATAAGTTTAGTACTGTAACCATGCCTTTTTCTGTTCAGTTTGTCAGGTTGTTTCGTTATATACTGCTTGTTTCTTGACTGCACAGTGAGTAAAGGAATTTCAAGTTTATGGGTTTTTTGGCCAGTTTTTGACTATGCCAGTTTTTGATTAAGTCTTCTGCCTGTTGGATTTGGATTATGTGTAGGAACCTGTCTGTCTGTCTGTATCTGTCTGCCTGCCTGCCTGCCTGTCTACAAACTGTGTCTGTACTTGAACTCTTTTATACCTCCTCAACTGTGTGAATAAACCTCTATCATATCTGCAATAGATTTCAGTTGTGAGTTGCGACAATATGATCCAACCAAGGGGCAAGGAGTGCTTCTTGTTGGATATCAAGCCCAGTTTAAGTCTGTTCAAAAGTCTCTGGAAGACATCACAGCTAACATCACAGACTTGACTGCCTACCTGGAGCAGATGCTACTGGTAATGGTGTCTTCACCTAGTCTCAACTGCTTCCACAGTCTAACCAAGTCGTTCAGTCTGACAACCTGGTTTGAGAGCCCCAACTGCCAGTGCCGACCCTTTATGCTAGAGAGCCAGGTACCTGTAGATCTTTTTTCTCTCAGCTGGTGTTCCAGATACAACTCACTGGTGTTCCACATGCAAGCCACCCCCTTTCCGTATGTCATAACTCTCTTGATGAGCTTTGCAAAAGAGTGGGAAACTGCAGCTTGGGACTCCAATTCAACACCAGCGGTTGAAATCTAGAAGCCCAGCATGATGCCTTCCTTCCTCAGCGGAGTCTTTAAGGCCATCAAGGATGAGCTTGTCAAAAATGAACTACCTTCCACCTTGGATGACCTTGTGACTCTTGCTATCTGAGTGGGCAAACATCTGAAGCTGTCCACATGGCACAAAAGTGTCATCCTTTCCTGGTGTCCCCTCCCTCAGACATCCCTCGCCTGTCTTTGCAGCACCAGGAGATTCCAGCATACCAGAGCTGACTGCAAGGATGAAACATGAAGCCAATAAAAAAATATACATTCTATGCAGATAGACTAAGATGAAAAATAGCCTTTGCATCTTTATGTATTTGCTTCTTTGTGGTCAACAGAAACATCTGCACCCAACCTCACACTCTCTGTACCAAGCAAACAGAATCACAGGCAAGCGGTGGTGATATTCATTAGGCGATTAATTAGAAACTCTCATGCACCAACACACACACACACACACACACACACACACACACACACACACACACACACACACACACACACCCATGCATGCCACACGCACTACCCCAAGTAGTGGCCATTTTCTTCCTGGGGACTTCCACAGTCACATGGGCAATGACAGTAAGACCTGGAAAGTGGTGATTGGGATGAACAGCCTCCCCAATCTGAACATGAGTGGTGTTCTGTTTTTGGACTTCTGTGCTAGTCATAGTTTGTCCATAATAAACACCTTTTTCGAACACAGGGATGTCCATAAGTTCACATTGCACCAGGATACCCGTGACCAGAGGTTGATGACGGGTCCACTGGCAGAGCAAGAGGCTGGACAGACTTGGCAGGTCCAAACGTGTCTTGATAATCTCCTCAATTGCGCTACCATGTCCTCCACAGAGGAAGCAGAGGCTGAGGTCTCAGAGGTGGTCTCGTCTATCACCCAAGCCGAAGTCACCGAGGTGGTTGCCAAACTTCTTAGCGACAGGTAATGGTGGAGGATGAGAGCCACTCGGAGTACCTCAAGTCTCTGGATGTGTAATATCGCATGGCATTCGGGGCCTGTACCTCTGGATTGGCAGACGGGGGTGGTGGTCCCTCTTTTCAAAAAGGGGAACAGGAGAGTGTGTTCCAACGATAGGGGGATCCCACTGCTCAGCCTCCCAGGGAAAGTCTTTTCCTGGGTATTGGATAGGAGGATTAGACCGATAGTCAAACCACAGATTTAGGAGGAACAATGCTTTTTTTGTCCCAGTCCTAAAACACTGAACCAGGGTGGTCTATCCATTTCAGGTCAGTGATGGGTGGACCAGACTTTCCGCAGTAATGCGGTCGCTGTATAGGTTTGTTGTGATGAAGAAGGAGCTGTCGTGATGAAGAAGAAGCTGAGTCATGAGACGAAGCTCTCGATTTACCAGTCAATCTACGTTCCTACTCTCACCTATGGTCATGAGCTTCGGGTCATTACCGAAAGCACAAGATCCCTGGTACAAGTGGCTGAAATGAGTTTCCTGCGTGAGTGGCGAGAGTGGCTGGGCGCACCCTTAGAGATAAGGTGAGGAGCTCAGTCACCAAGGAGGAGCTCAGAGTAGAGTCGCTGCTCCTCCACCTAAGGTAGAATCAGCTGAGTTGGCTCAAACATCTGTTCTGGATGCCTCCTGGACACCTCCCTGGGGAGGTGTTACGGACATGTCCTACAGGGAGGAGACTTCAGGGAAGACCTAGGACAAGCTGAAGGGAGTATGTCTCTTGGCTGGCCTGGGAAGGCCTCGGGATCCCCCCTGAAGAGCTGGAGGAGGTGTCTGGGGATAGGAAAGTATGGGCATGCCTGCTGAGACTGTTGCCACCGCGACCTGGCCCCGGATAAGCAGTTGAAGATGGATGGATCATTGCAACAATAATAGAGAGTTGTGTAACTGTATCTCATTCCATATATGTGCAATCAGATCTATAAATGGCTAAAATAAACTCAGTGCAGACTGAGATTCGTCAAGGTATGCAGCAATCTGCATACTGTATTCAGAAACATAATGAGATTATGAATGTACAAAATAAAAATCTATCCAAATCCACCCAGTCATCCTTAGCAGCTGTATCGCTGACATACGAGTTGTTTACTTGTCTATAAATTTTCAGTCATTTTAAGGGGTTTAATTTGCATGACAGTCTGCGTTCATCTGCCACTCCTCGTCTTCATTTACTTGCTGTCGTGATTGTAGTGGAAATACGATCTGGCCAGACAGTATCTTTGCTTTTGTTTCCTTCTTATGTATGCATATATAACATAGCATGTTCACCATAATGTAGTAACTTTTTATTTGTGAAAACTCTGTCTTCTTCTTAATAAATGAAAACATATTGTGATGAGAGAGGTGTTTTGTTGATTCTGGGGACAGGAATTACGCAAGCCAAATGGCTTGGTTAGTTTGGATGTTGTTGATCCAAATGAGACAAAGGTGGTAAAGTTTATTGTAATGACGTCCGGAAAAAAAACCAAACATAAATACATACATACATACATATAGTGTGCCCTCGGTCTTTGTGGTCAATGTGTTCCAGGAATCACATGCGATTGAGGAATCCGCGATCAAGATCTATTAATCTTATTATTTACGGTAATTTAAACATTTATGAACCCTCCCCATACTGATATTAAACCACCTTCTATCTGTATTAGCTTGAACACTCTCAACTGTTCAAAGCACTTTTGTGTCTCATGAAATTCCAGGACTGACGGAGCGAGCGCAATTCCGCATGCTGTCAGCCAATTGAATGTGTGTACGGTATCACTTGACTGCCGATCAAAAATCCACGATGAGGTGGAGTTGCAATCATTGATGCGCAATCGCGTGAGGGCGCACTATACATAGATAAATCTAGTTCAATAAACTGACATTGTGACTGGATCAATTAATGATTCATACTGATAATAAAATAAAAACTTCTTACTCTATCTGGCTTGCCGGGGTGGCTTACCAAGTTTGTAGGCATAATATTGGTTTGTGCTGGGTTTTACTTACGCTAAACTAAGCATCAACATACCCCTACAATCATCCTACAGGGGCCACTAAAAATACAAAAAGTGCTTGGGTCCATAGGATACATAGTGATGCAACATGAGGAGAACAGGAAGAGATTTAGTCAACACCTGGATCCCAGCAAGGCCTAATTATAGGGACACAAACATGATTCTAACAATCAGGAGATGCTAGAGTATTGGGACCAAGGTGTAATTCCATTTATATCCCTGAATTCCACATAACAGACCTGCATTAACAGAACATATTTCTGATGTTTCACCAATAGTTACAGCAGCAAAAACAAATACTGTATGTTTACTTTAACAATGTAAAGGAGAGCCAGTTATCTTGCTCAGGTCCTGTGGAACATTCTTCCAGGAGGCAGACACATTCTCCACATTTAACAGTAGGCTTAAATGTTTTCTATTTTGATAAAGGTCCCTCATTGGTTACCACAGACTGGGATTGAATCTACTGCTGAAACACAAGTTGCATTTATCACATGGTCAGAAATGTGCGGTTGAGTTGTAAAAGGCAGGAGTTTGTCAATACTATTCCTACAATAGTTTTATGATACCAGAGCATTTAAGGTTTGATGTGACCAGAAAAATCAACAACTGCAATTAAAAAGTTTTTTAATATTCAGCTACAACTTTGTATCAGAAGTAGCACTTGATCAAAGATAAGGGGCAATCGTGCATATAAAAATTTATTATTCACAAGGAAGCATTTTGATAACAATTCAAACATGCAGCCATTATTTATTTATTTATTTATTCAGTTTATTTTTCTTCTTTCCAGACATGTCATTACAACATATTTCACTTTCATCAGTGCTGAAACATCATCAACAACATCCGAAAAGAAAAAAAAAGGGTTACGGGTAGAAGCCATTGGCTTGTAAGATTCCCGTCCCCTAAATCATCAACAAAACATCTCTCTCATTCGAATATGTAATCAACAAACTCAGACATTAAAAGTCTTCAACCAGCTCATTGAATTTTGACAGATGTTCATTCCCTTATCCACTTCCAGATATTAGCCTTTTACCCTAGAGCATAAACATGTTTACATTCTTCCTAGGAACACAATGTTTGTTAACATCATGGATAGTCAAAACTAGACATTGACCTTGCCAGTGTTCTCCACAAGAATATAATGATCATATTAACCTCTTTCAGCAGACAGTGTTTATACAAGAATTAACCAGTTTGTTACAGACACTTTAACAGTTTCACATATTATATTGTCAAAAGATATCAACATGCTCTTTAAAGTCTCAAAGTTAATGTTATCCCATCTTATCACAAATACATGTCGTTGGTTTTTTTTGTTTGTTTGTTTTAGTTTTTTGTTTTTTTTTCATTAGTCCATATTTCTGACATCAATGGTGTTGATTTTTTCGACAGGTCCATGTAATACTTGAACTGTCCAAAATCGTAGAGCTCCCACTATTGAAGTGACTCTGTTTTGCTGATCTTTGGTGTAGTAAGAATTCTTGTCCGTCTTTATTGCTCATATTTCACCAACTCCTCTGCACTCCTGATCACCATTGTTTTCATCTGGTCCGGAGAAATCCCCTTTGTTCTGATGAACATCCTGCAGTTGTTGGTCCAGGTGTTGTCGATCAGCCCATTCTTTTTCAGTTGTCGAGCTTTTTTAGCAATATCAGCATTCTTTTTAGTGAGATTTTCATTAATGTAGACATTTTTTCCTTTCAGTTTGAAGCCTTGTTTCAGAGGAGTAATCTTGTGTTTACGACTGTTGAATTTTATCAGCACTGCAGGTGGTCTCCTGGCTCCAGATGGTAGTGGGTGACAAGTCTCAATCTGGTCCGGCTCGATGTTAATCTCCAGGTTCGTCAGTTGAGTAATCACCTGTTGTTCCACCGACTCAAAATCAGTGCTGTGTTCAGTTTCCACTCCTCTGGTCACGGCATGAGCATAATTTCTCGGCTTAAGTTTGATGCCGGTGATGATCACATCATTTATTCGAATGCTTTGTTCGAATTCCTCCATTCTTTGTTGCCCTTGCTCCGCTCCTTTCTGCATTTCTTCCATGTCATCCTCCACTTTTTGCAAGCAGTTATTTAACTGTTTCAGCTTTTCTTCCAGCCTCTTATCAAGTTCCCTGTTGAACTTTTCGAAGTCACTCCTTAGCATCACAGTTCTCTGTAGCTCATCCATCCCAGAGGCCAGCCGTTCAAGGGTTACTTTCATATTTTTATTCTCATGTTTATTCTCAGACTCCTCGGATTTCCCCTTTTCCTCTCGGCATTTTGAAGGAGTCAGTGAGAGTTAATGAGTGTTTATCCAACACGAGTTCGAGAGAGATAGCAAAGTTAGCAACAACGAGAGACAGAAGAAAAGACGTCTGCTCACACTGAAAGCCGGAAGTATATCTCATATTATTGTTTCATTCTCAAACACATCAGCTGGTGCGGCATCTGAAATTAAATAACAATCTACCTTCTGTCACTAAAGGTTAAGCTCATTTTATTTGAATAGAATCTGTCATCTTTTCCTTGTATAATAAGATTAGCTAGGTGACAGGGCCTCATATGCTGGAGTATTAAAAGGTCAGATGGTTACTTCTGGCAGAAAAAAGGCAACAGAGGCTCCCAAAGCCTTCTGACAACCTGTTGCAACTGAGTGCAATGCCGAGAAGTCTCCTGTGATCTTCAAAATGACTCATCTATGCACAGCCTAGCCACTACTAAAAGAAAGTCTTGAGGAGAAATATACAGGAAAGAGAAGAGACAGGATAGGATTTGCAGTCCATTTGGCGCAGCTCAAATGAAAAACATTCTCTGGGAAAAAAAGGAAAGGGCAAGAAAAAGCTAATTGTGTGAGTGTAGTGCAATTAGTGGGACAATGAGTTTTGGAATATGTTCACTAACAGTTTATGTCATCTTAGCGTATAATGCAATATACAGTGCGCCCTCGCACATTCGGTTGTGTGAGACACAAAAGTGCTTTAAACAGTCAATAAGAGTGTGTGAAAAGGTAATACAGATAGAAGTTGGTTTAATATCAGTATGGGGAGGGTTCAAAAACGTTTAAATTACCATAAATAATAAGATAAATACATTGCGATCATGATCACGGATTCCTCAATCGCGTGTGGAATCCATGTGAAATTATATACTGAATAAGAAAACTGTAGAGAAACAACTAAAAAGATGGTTCTGTCTTGCTTTCTTTGTTCAGGTATAGGTCTGCTCAAGTGTTTACCTCTTTGCACCAGAACATGTTATGCAAATAGTCTTTCCATGATCAAGTTGCTCCAATACTAGTGAACATTATTTACTACCAAACATCAAAAATTTAGCACATTGCACACATTAGCATTCAGATGCAGTGCATCCTCGTTTCTCGCGGTAATTGCGTTCCAGGTACCACACCCGAATCAGGCATTCTGCAATATAGTGACAAACTATTTGTCTTATTTTAATGGTAATTTAAACATTTATGAACCCTCCCCATTCTGATATTAAACCACCTCCTATCTCTATTAACTTTTCCCACACTCTTATTCAATCAATCAACTTTTATTTATATAGTGCTTAATCACATCTGAAGACATTTCAAAGCGCTTTACAGATAGAGTAAAGCGTATTGACTGTGTAAAGCACTGTTGTGTCTCATGGAAGTGCGCTGCCTTCCGAGATTACGCACTTCCGGATGCCATCAGCCAATACAATGCGCCTACGGTATCAGGTGAATACCTACTACAAATCCACGATGAGGTGAAGTCGTGTGTGTTGATGCACAAATGCGGGGGATTACTGTATTATCATTTATCTTAAAGGACCCTAGTATCTAACCATAATATAAACCAAACAAATCCTCTGGTTAGTTGTCGCCCCTGTGTCGTGTGATTCATTCTTTACTTGCATCACCATAGTTTAAAGGGACAGTAAACTCATTTTTAAGTGACATATACTGGATGTTGTTCATCATTATGAAAAATAGAAGAATTTCTTTCTTTTTTAGATGTCTAGCATCATCCCTTTGGTCAGAAAACCTTAAAATCTGAGCTGCAGCAGCTTCCGCATCCAGTTGTCACGTGGGGGTTACACGTCATTAGCGACATACTTCGTTTCATCAGTCAGGGCAGGCATTAGAACACAGTCCGATCACCAAAGCGATAAACTTGATAAAGAACATGGTTACCTGTGAGGTTAACGGTTGTGCCAACACAACAGGACGTAAACACAAAGACAAGGACCTATCCTTCTTCAGAATACCTTCTGGGAAGCTAGGAAGGAAATGGAGAGCACGGATAAACCGGGTCAATGACCAAGGATCCGAGGATCTGCCATGAGCACCATGATGATTTCCAAAGAGATATAAAGGTAAGATCATTTTCAGACAACCCATAGTGTTTATTCAGAATTCCCAAGGTTTAGTGGATAATTAATTCATGTCTGGAGCTACTCGAGATATTGTATAAATGTTTTTATGACAAGATTATCGCACGATTACGGCACTTGCGAAAAGTAAACAATATCAAATGTGATAGACAGGTCATTTTACTGAGAAGATTGTGAAACTGAAAAAAAACTAAACAAAAACAGAATGTCAGGCCCTGATCTTTATACATTCGTAAATACAAAAGATATTAATACAAACGAGCTGTTATTAATTCTACACAGTCCAACAGTAACGAATGGCGGCTAGCTCAATGTTAACATAATATGGAAAATCCCATTGACAGGCTAGCGTGTTAGCATCGGTAGCGCGATTAACTTTTCCACACACCAAAATGGGACAACAAAAAAAACCTCTCATCCTCAGCATACATCGGGTGATAATTATACGGGATAATTACATATCCAGATGGGTTCACAGGGAACTCATCCTCAGTATGTGATGATGATGATGATGACATGGTTTTAGGTGATATCCTGATTAATAATAGTGAAAATGTCGGCCCTTTACGATGTCACTTGCTTTATCGGCATTGATATGGATTCACCCCAATGCCTACGATTACGTCACTTCCGCTGCCATGGCGCGCTCTATAACTTACAATAAATTTTGTCTGTCTAAGTCCCCATTGGTCATAAAAAAATAAAAATGCCACCAAGCCTTTTTTTTTTTACTTATGTACTTCAAATACAGGCCTGGTTCATTTTGACTTTACAGTCCCTTTAATCAAGAGAACACAAAAACCTATAAGAAGAAAATAAAGGAGCGTATATAATATGAAAAGAGCAGATACTGCGATTCAAATAAATTAAATATGCTATCGGTGAGATTTTTATGCATTTGATTTAAACCCGATGAGTAGAAAACACAATTAAAATGAGGTATAAACATTTGAATCAAATATACTATTCGACAGTTGCTCGGCATTATTCAATCTATCCATTGATCTATATTCAACTTCACTAATCTGTTGCGACCATTTAATGGTTAAATGTACAAGCAAACGTCTTGGATCATATTAAGACCATTTACATTATTTGCAATGGGAAAATGTATTTGGAATTCGAACAAATCGGTATTCGAACAGCCGTCCGAAACGAATTGTGGTCGGAAACCGAGGTTTGCCTGTACAGCAAATCTAGAAAACAAATCAATCAAATGTACACTGCAGCAGCAAGTCTCAAAGGCAAAGAAGCTGAAGGAAGGAGGGTGGGGTTAAACCACCAGTAGATTGGGATTAGTTTTAGGAACAGAATGAGCAAAGTAATCATCATTGGACCAGGTCTGCTGTATCAATCTCACATCTGGGGCTGTGTCATTTTACTCAGTGTTCATACCTAAAAAGTAATCCTAACATGTCAAATAAAAGATTAAATACTTGAAATTGATAGGAATTACCTGATTTAGATTAGGGAATTACACATGATCAATTTTGTTTAGATTTTTCTGTCAAAACAATTATTTTGACCTTTAAAATCTGTCAAAATTCCTTGGAAAAGGACTTGTGGACATCTTTTGTTGCAATGACAAACAACAGTCTCCCTGGTGTTGTGTAATTTGCAGATATGCCCTGTACAATTTTGGTTTTTCACTAAACAGATATCCTGTGTTAATGGCGATGATCCACATATTTTGTTAAAAACTAATCCTTCCCAAAATACATGTAAGAATGACAGCTGGAGAAGCAACAACATCAGATGATATCAAATAATAGGTACATGAGGGGTAATATACATTTGAAGCCTCTGTATATTTTGTTCCTTATTTCTCTTTTCTTTTGGGGGTGGTCCTAATTGCAAAAGGGGAGCCAATTCACTATCCTCTCATGTACAACCAGTAACAATAATGGGATACATGAGGCACGCAGGATGAAAGGAGGGTACTCATAAAACATTAATTGGAAATTAGAACAACAGGATTAGAAAACATGAGTGCACCATTTGCTCAAATAACTGAGGCATCGGTGAACAACCACTGGCTGTGGAGTGTCCAAACAGGTCAACAATTGACTTATGGTCTGCTTTACGCACTTCTTTGGAATGGATTAAAGAAGTCTTTCTAAAGTAGTACAACATATTTTTTCTTATACGCAATATTTTCTTTCTTAATCAGTAAACAAACACTACTACTATAGATCCAAAGTGAGAAAATTGGTGGTTAACTGATTGAAAACACCTGAAAACAGACTTTGTTCAACAGTTGTCAGGTAGGAGCAACTTAAAATACTACCTCACATAAAAAAATCTTCAATTCAGTGTGAACTGTTAACATTTCTGTGCTCTTGTGACAGAAAAATTTTCTTCTCTGTCAAACCACCTCATTCCAATGATTCAAGAGGCTGAAGCTGCTAAAACAGAAAACAAATAACAACCAAGAAATTACTTTAGTCTGTGAGTTTTTTCCCCCCTGCTTTTGTGATTTGGGCAATTATTAGCTCCAGATGCTGAGCTGAGGGGAACAAGGCATTAATGACAGGCTGAAGAAAAATGGCAGATTCACTCCAATCTGTCGCCTGACGATATACAGTCCATTTGTTCGTGAGATTTACTTGTCACCACTTGGCAGACAGTTTTCAGCCCAGGAGAAATTCTAACTAAACAAGCAACATTTTAACGCCCTGTACATTGATACAAATTTGCAGACTGTATTGAATGGAGGAACAATATCTTGGGGGAGAAAATTAAATTGTAAGTAGACCAGGAAGATCAAGAAATTCTATCAAGATGCTCCATGCTTCTAGGTACCTATTCTTCCGCAAAAAAAACAACTGTAATCTCTCCGAACAGACGCAATGAGGTTATTAACATTGAGGGCCAGCATGATCTGTGTTCACAAACACACACACACACACACACACACACACACACACACACACACACACACACACACACACACATACACATTTTAACGCCCCACAGCTAAGGTCCCAACAACTGTGTAGGGAGACCTCATTAGTCTCGAGAGCAGAGTGTCAGAACCAACATGCTGTATGGCACAGAGTTATGACTGAATACAAGCATGGAAGTTGTTTACCTGCATCTGTCACAGATATGTTTTAAAGGGTACTGAAAAGGAACATTATGCTGTAATGTACTGGATCAGTTTATGTGTACAAACCAACTCTTTTGAGACTGTGTAACTATGGGACTATGGAGTAATGCAGTTTTAAAAAAAAATGTTATGAAGCAAAGTTATATATTCAGTGTTCTTATTGCTATGGACATCTTCATAGGAATAGATTGAACTGATACGGACTGGAATTGGCAACTTGAAGAGCTCAGAGTATTGGGAGAGGAGTTCCTATAGGATTCCTGCCGTCGTCTATATGTCCAAGCAACTTCCCATGTGTTGTTGACATGTTCTGTCATACAGATCATATGAGCATGGACATCGGACGTAGTATTTTATACTACAGGAAAACCTCAGTTTCCGACCACAATTCGTTCTGGACGGCTGTTCGAATACCGATTTGTTCGAATTCCAAATACATTTTTCCCATTACAAATAATGTAAATGGTCTTAATCTGTTCCAAGACGCTAAAAAACTACCTTTTTTCAACATAATATCCATCCATTTTCTGCCCCTGTATCCGTGTACTAAATGTTATTTAAAAACGTCATTTATATATCAAATTGTGTAGTAATGAAATAGATGAAAGAAATGTCAAAGAAAGAAGCAAACACGAGAAAGAAGAAAAAAAAACATCAACGTAATCAGGTTAGCCTAAGGTACGAGTTACCGTCGTCTTTTGGACAGAAGTTTACGGTACCATAACTCGCACCATAGGCAATGGAACGCAAATTAAATGAAAAATTATTGAATACAGTAAACTAAAATAAAAAGCACATTACAGTTAAAGCATAACAACTATAAAAATAAGAATTTTTACCTTTGTGGTGGTGAGCAGTTGTGTTAAGTACGATCCTGTGACGCTCTTATTTTGGGACTTCCTGTTGTACCCGGAAGTGGTTAAATGTAAATATAATACGTTTGTTCTATTGAGTGCGACATGCGTAATGTGCCTGTGTTCAATTGAGTGATCAGGTGAGCGAGCGTGAACGTTGGAGAGGGAGAGGAGGAGAATGGATGTTACTGCGTTTGTTTCGTGTTCGACTTCCAATTTTTTTTTGACTTTTAAGACAAAAAAAAATTTGAATTTTTTGGTCGAATTCCTTTTTGTTTGATCTCTAAAGCATTCGAAAACCAAGTTTTGCTTGTTTCAGTGAACAAAGGAAAATCAAATTCCTCTTAAAAACCATCAAATGATAAAAACAGGGAAACTTAAAATAAAAAGAGAGACCGACAACAAGCTTTGGTGGATCATTGAGAGAGTATGGACAAAAGCGTTCAAAAGACATAAAAACTGATCATGAAGCCTGATTTTAATCAACTGTGTGGTTTAGTTGAGAGTGAAAAGCAGACTTATTTGTGCTTATTTGTGATGTGTATACATGAGAAACCTTGATAGGCACTGCTCTACCTTTTTACAAACCAGGAACATGATGATACGATTATGATGATGAAGAAGTGCTCACACACCCCCATGTCCCTCCCTCTGCACATCTTTGACATGGTCATTATTGTGGATTGTATCCACAGTCGTGTGAAACTAGTTCTAATTAGGATGGCTCCATGAAATTAGCTGTTACAGACTTGTAAGACACCATCTTAGGGCTGCAAATCCACAACATGACATCAGTCTACAGTTTTAGCCAAACTGAATTTAATTAACGTCTTCTTCTGACTTGTATCTGATATAAACTAGGCACCTCAGTAACACATCGACTGTTGATTTGATGTGTGTTTTGAAGTTGTCCTGTCTGATCAAGGTAATGGAATACCAGCTAACCAAATCAAACAGAAGGAAACTACTCAAAGAAAAGCTGTGGTGATGGAAACAGCAGCCCAGAAATGGTTTTCCCCAGAGCTAACGGAGTAGCTAATAGGCTGCTTCCACTGCCGGAGACGTTCCGTTAATAACATCACGGTGGAGCAGTCCTTCTCCCCCGTATTTGTTATTCTTAGACAAGCAGGAAACTTTCAGACATTTAATTCAATAATTAACTTATGGAGATAACTTTAAATTCTCAATGGTGAGAACTGTTAATTTCATTTGCTTGTTAATGTGTCACTTTCGATTTCTAAGGACACTACTGAAGGGCTTGGCACAGCATCATGGCACAAGAGACTAAAAATAGTTCCCCATATTCTTTCATTTAAGAGCCTGACCTGTATCACGCTGTAGCACAGATCTGGGGATAAACCTGAATTGGGATATCATCTAGGCCTAATTTTTTACTGTCTTTTTGTAGCTATAGGCCTGATAAATTTGGTCAAAATCTATCAGGCCTAGCTACTTTGTCCTTTTGGACACAAGAGTTCTGGTCCAAAGTCTGAATGAAATAACCAACAGTCAATAAATTGAAACCTTGCACTGTTTTGCATATATAACACTGCAGTGATTGAACATATGGTAGTGCAGTGATAGCTATAAATTCATAGTGGATTAAATGTAACAAATACTGACATTCAGTTGGATATATGAAGCTGGAAAAATAATTGAGTATCCGACACTTATTTTCCCAGATTAACTGATCAAAAGTTTTTTTAAAAGAGACACAAGTATGACTGCCAGAACACAAGTCTGCATACAGAATAAGCCTGCATTGGAACAGAGTAGAACCAGTGTTTTCTCCACAGTGGCTAGTGCTGCATTGAGTTACATGGAGATGTTTTGTAATCTGAAGTTACTATTTTTCTAGTTGTAAACGTAACTGTTTTGAGAAGTTGTTAAAGCACACCACCAAAAAGGAAAGAGTGGCTGAAATGCTGTTAATAAAAAGTACAAAAACACGTAAAACAGCTTGGACAGCAGTAAAAATTATTTCATAAAAGTGAAACTGTTATAGAATGTGCGTACGGTATCAGGTGACTTCCGACTAAAAATCCGCGATGAGGTGAAGTCGCTCATGTTGATGCGCGAATGCGCGAATGCGCTAGGGATAACTGTCCTTTCACCATCCTTCCCTAGAAGTCAGTCTTTTTTTTTTTTTTGTCATGCCTCCATCTTTTTAACGTATTCATCCATCTTTTTAAAGCATCACCTCTACGCCCCTCAGTTATACAGCGAACTACATCTGTCAGACTCTGCCTCTGAAATTGTTTTTACAGTATGCAGAATGAAATATACAAGGAAGTGGTTACTATGCCAACCATGCCCTTCGCATTCAACCTCTCATTCTGTTTGTATGACTGACAAGAAACGTGGGTAACCGGAAGAAAGAATCCAAGCGAATAGCAATCACTGACAGTGAGGGAGGAATATACAGAGATTTCTTAAAAACTGTCAAATGATGTCTAACGTAGGTAGTAGCCTCCCCCTCCCTCATCTCCTCTCTCGTGCGCTGAATTCCCCCAGCAGTAATTTTACATGTCTGCTACACTCTTATCTTTGCTTACCCTCTTGTCACTCTCATTTCGTGGCATCTGTCTCTTCCAGCTGTAAAATGGGGTGATTATAAACCCACACAAGTTGTGCTATTTCATAACCTTCACACCCCCACCCCCCCGTCTCTAACGCACACATACTTGAGTTTCTGGATTGTACTTGATAGAGTGCCCAACATACCAAAACATGTTATTATCTCATTTCTTGCAAGTCTTCACACAGCCTGCTGTGCACCTCTGTATTTGTGTAACCTTATTTACACAGTGGTTTGGCACATCGCTAGCATCGCTTTTGTCTTTTTAATGGCCATTAAAGAACCAGCGCACCATCACTGACCTACTATTGGGCAGTGATGTGAACTGCAGCCATTCTCCTCTAGTAAACACCTGTTGACTATTTGCCTCCGCACAGAATATTGTGTTTGTTTGTCCCTGGAGTTTCAGAGAATTACTGCAATGAAAAATGTGCTGAGCTTAAACACCACTGTATACACTAACAGCTCACGCACCATCTGTCATAGTATGAATAAAGCATTATTCGACTTTTCTTTACTTCTTTATCTCAGCAGTATAATTACTCCTTTGCTCTTTTCCTCTACTTTGTCATCATCTTTACCTCCATCAGAGCATTTGTCCACTATTAGATGTTTAGTATATGAAAATGTCTTTGGTAGAAGAGACAAAGAAATACTCATAAGTAAAACGCTCACAAAGACCCTGATGCCTCCCTAAGTCAGCCTGAAGTCCCCCAAATGGATCCCCATTTTGTGTTTGAGACAGTGACGCTATTCTCTGTATGTTGGATTTATCTAATAACTTATTTTTTTGCTTTGATTAAAATGCCCTGTGAAGCAACAAGAGAAGATGACAGGTCTGACTTCCAAATTACAATCTACTTTTTGAATGTAAAATGTCATATCTAAAATAACTGTTGTAATTTATACGATTACATATGGTATTATAACATTGTCATTGTGGTTAAATTGATGCATTCACTAAGCTGATAGCAATAATAGTAAACATGTTGGTGGGAATATGTGTCACTACACATGAACTCCACTAATGTGAAAGCTTTGTCTTTATTTCACAAAAGCACACATACACAATTTTGGTGTTACCATTTGGCTAAGCTGCATCGTATTTAGTTTTGACACTAGAAAATCACACTAGTTCTCTAGTGAACATTATAAAACTGTGCAGTGCAGGACTTGGTTTGTTTGTGTCTTGAATCCACTTTCTGGGGTCTACTTCAAGACTTTGTGCTTCAGAAATGTACAACTGAAACTTACGCTTATTTTACAAATGTCAGTAGGCAACAGTTTTTATAAATGCCAATGGGGAAGGACAAATATTTCACGTGTATTTTGTAGTCATGTGCACGTGTATCAAATGAAACTGTCCAGCAGAATCCTTCATGTGGATCCACAAAATATACGAGTGTGATGACATTCATAGACAAACATAATCTTAGAACGAGAAATAGCATCATGTCTTTCTGTATAGGTTTAGTAACGGCTTGTTTTAGGACCTTCCTTAATTTCTGATTTCTCCCAGAAATTCTACCATCAATCAACCAACCAATTGAAAAGCATAATTATTATTGGATTGAGCATAACTGGAAGAATTTGACATTTACATATAAAAAATAAATAAGATTATAATGTGCTTTCAAATGTGCACTACATTGATGCATTCAGCTGAAAAATGCAAAACATTGAAATAAATGAGACAGAATCTGTCTTGCGTTGGTGAATCTTGATGAATATTTGACTGTGCAAAGACCCGTTCAGGTGATTAATACCAAATGGGAAGTAAGTTCAAATATGCTTTAGAAATCACATCCCTAGCATCAACTTAAATAAGGTGTCTAGTCCTCCATCTCTATATGTGAAGTGAATGTGTTGTGCGTAGTAACTAGAACTTCTCCTACCTTTGCAGCCATAACCATGGAGGAACCTCCTCTGATGCCCAGGATGGGGATGTGAGTGTGAGCAGAGATGAAGTCCAGGATCTGAGCGATAGCCTCCTGGTCCGTGTCATCACCAAACACCACACCTTGTAGAGAGTTTCTTGTCATTTGTGCACAGACTCGATTAATGATACTCTTGGGGTCTGTCTCGTTCATGGTGACCACTTCAACTTTTGGAGGATAAGGGATGTGGAGGAAGTCCTCTTTCTCCAGTCCTACACCCAAGGTTACTTCACTAGAGTTGCCCACAAGGATGACAGCAATACTGAGTGAGTTGATCAGTTTGGGGCTTAATGGCGTAAGAGCCGGTATGCCAGGGGAGTACTGAGGAGGGATGATAACACCTCTCTGTGTGCCACCCCCTCTCTGGCCACCTAGTCCTCCTGGGGCACCTCCA
This sequence comes from Antennarius maculatus, assembly GCA_013358685.1. NCBI lineage: Eukaryota > Metazoa > Chordata > Actinopteri > Lophiiformes > Antennariidae > Antennarius > Antennarius maculatus. Next base: position 20,667,076 of record CM023612.1, read on the forward strand.
GGTCCTGAACCAGGACCTCCAGCCCTGCGAGCCTCGCAAACTGGCAAGAGTAGTATGGAAACAAGGAGCAGAGAGAACGGCAACAACAGGAAGGGCAGTCTCAGCCGAGGAGGACAACATCGATGATGAGAGTGCTGCTCTGCAGGAGGAGGTTGATGAGTGGAGGAGGTGAAGACGAGATGCTTGTCCTGAAGACGGGAGGGAGAAGGGCGGAGGCTGACAAGCATTGTGGCAGAGTGTAAATATCGTCCCTGGTGGGGAGAAGCAGAGAAGAGAAAATAGAAAAACATTAAAATATTAATGCCCACAAACTGATGTGTCGATATCATCTGCTTCAAAAATCCAGTCAATTAAGGCGTACTCTGTTATTTTACACCTTCCAATTAAAGTTAAATGCTCATAAATTTAATCAAAGTTATGAAGGGACTGATGCATTTCCCAATAATTACATAGAGTGAGGCAACCCACTGCAGTCTAATTTGTCCTGCCATGGATTAAAATATATCTTTACACGTCTCCTAATAACAGTTAGCGTCGCTAAAGCTGTGTATGTAAATTGCTTCAGAAAAGTGTCTCACACTGTCAATTTTTCAATTCTTTTTAATTTTATTTTGCGTTAGAGTCCTTTGTATGGTGTCTTTAGCTGTCCTTTTCCTGTGTTCATGTCTTTTGTGTGCTTTTGTTCCCTTTCACTGTGAGTCTGATTATTTCCACCTAACCCCAACTGTCTGCGCCTCCCTTTGTCGTTGACTCTCATCCCTCTGATTCCTTGTATTCGCTGTCGTCTCTTTAGTCACCTGTTTTACAGCGCTTTGCGCGATGCTATTCCCTGTGCCAGATTGGAGGACGTTATTTTTCATGTGGGCTCTGTTTATTTGTGTGATTTTGCAGATTTCCGTCACTTTTTTTTTTCTTGCCCTCAGGTTGCCTGGGGTTCGTTCCTGTATGTCAAGCTGAACATAACAGAACAAGGTGACCAGAATGGATATGGAAGATGATATTTGAAGATAAACTTTTAATTTATTGGACATACTCATCTGTCTCTATGGAAAGTGGAAAAAAAGTTCTGCAAGCAGTGAGGATTCTCTTCTGGCTGAGGAGATCATTGCCACAAGGCTCAGAAACCTTGTAGAAAATATTTTTCAGGTATGTTTTAAGCCCAGCCCAGCTACGTCTCCACTCCCACTTCAGTAGCACACAGCCAGCAACCACCCAGCCTCCTGCCCAGTATTCCAGCACCATGGAGATCCAGCTGCCCAGCATTGCCATGTGTCTGCCCCAGTTCTTGTCTCCTAGCTTTCCTGTGCTCTAAAGCCTCAACTCATTGCTTGTATCCAGCCAAGCCAATCCCTGCACCTTGTGTCCAGTCGACAGCGGTGGCCCGGCAGACTATGACTCCTGTTCCAGTTCTCCAGGCTGGGGTGGACCCAACAACCACTTCTTTTCCTGATCTCCAGATGGAAGCAGAGAGTCTTCCTTGCTGCCCTGTAAGCCAATTCTCATAATGGACGTGTCTTAGCTGCCAGCCTATTGCTTGGCCAACAGATTTTGTTCTTTGACTGTTATGTTACCTGATATTTTCTTGTTTTTTTTGTTTCTCATCCTCATGTTGTCTGCAGTTGACTCCTGTTTTTAAAACTGAGCATAACAAACCTTTGACCATCGTGTCAAAATCAGTTGTCAGAGTCACACAGATCAAAGTGTGAACAGCAGTGAAGGTGTCTGAGGAACAATGGGAAGAGTGCATTTTATGTGACAAATAGGTGATAGCGTCAACAACCACCCCTGTTTAAACAGCTGTTCCAGTGTGACATGTCCTCCTTCACATCCTCTCCCCATTCCTCTGTCCAGAATGTGCACACAGTGATCTTCAAAGGAGTGTCACTTGTTCTTGAGGTGTAGATAGACTGCTGTCTCAACCACTAGAAGTTAACTCTCCTCTGTTGTGTTGTATACTTGTGTCGCTGGGTTTTTCTCTTCCATTCAACCACATTTAACATTCTACAGCTTGTGTTTGGATGTTTTTGACCCAGGTGTCAAAACTGGTTGCTGAGTGTTGCTCCTTTGTTTTGCACTTTCTCCACAGAAGTTCATCCATGCTTTTGTAGTTGAACACAAGTAAAATAATTCATGTCTGATCATTAAGTTGATTCTGTTGTGCAGAAAAGATGCATCGTAGTCATTTTCTAACAATTTCTCCTACTTCATTTGCAAATATGAAAGTGAAAGGTAAGACGACGCAGCAGCAGCTCAGACCACTAGTTCTCGGCCTAGGGACGAGAGGGTGGCTGGTTCAAGACCCACCGTGGAAAAAATATTGGAGTCTGAAATGGCAGTGGAGATGTGCCAGTTTAGCTCCTGAGCATTGCCAAGGTGCCCTTGGGCAAGGCAAGTCTCTGTGTGTAAAAATATATTTAAAAAAAGAGTGGGAAAAATAATCATACTGATATTGAACCACCTTATATCTATATTACCTTTTCCCACACTCTTATAGATTGTTAAAAGAGTGTGGGAAATTTTAAACACTTTAATACTTCTGTGTATTAAAGTGTTTCTTTAATACACAGAAGTGAAATATAACTAAACAAAACACTCAGTATGTATGTACAACCAAACAGAGACAAGGGTTACTCAAATAGGACAAGGGAAATGAGCAGCACAATGAAGTCCCTTGAGTCTAGTTGTGTATCTACAACTGTCAAATGGACAAGTACAACCTATTTAAAATACAAAGATGTCAAGCAAGAGCTACGGTGACTTGTTCTTGCATGAAAGAAGTGGAAATAAAGTGGTTGATCTATGTTATATCAATCTCCTGCTGGCACTGCTTCTAAATATGTACTTTATGAACATATTAATTTATTCTTTTTGTTTAGTTTCCATCTGATCTGGTGTCAAACCACACATGGTGAGAAGCCTGTATGCTCTAACAGAGCGACACAACGCCACATCCATTATCCCACACTGAGGCTTCCTTGGTGGCATATATGAAAGACATGTGTGTGTGTGTGTGTGTGTGTGTGTGTGTGTGTGTGTGTGTGTGTGTGTGTGTGTGTGTGTGTGTGTGTGTGTGTGTGTGTACGTGTGTGTGTATCAGGAAAGCACTGGTACATTTTGACAGATTGACAGCCTCACAGCTTCATGGACTAGCTGTCAGGCTAAGTGACCATTAAACACTCAGACTGGGCTCCACTGAGTCTCTCTCTCCTTTTCGTCTGTCTATCTCTCTCACCCTGTCTCCCTCCCTTCACTTTCATTGCTTTTCTCTCCATCTACCCCCAAACCTGCTTTCTCTCAATTGCTCCCTTCAACCCTTTACTGCTCTTAGAAGTCAAGACCTATTATTTACTGTTATTGCTATTATTTACTGCTCCTCTATTATCAGCCATGTAAAAAGGAGTAGTATATGGGAAAAAAATGATGGAGAAATGGGAAAGGAGGAAGTGAAAGAGGTGGAGTGAAAGGCAAAAACACAGGATGGTGACAGGCTCAGAAAAACCCAATTAGTCACCGCCTGATGGGAAAATTAGAGTTTGTATCCATCTTACATTCACATTTATGTTTATAAGGAGAGAAATTCTGGGTGTATTGTCTGCAGACAGATAGGGAGTCTTCAGGAGCAGATGATTGTGCTCATATTCTACATTAAGCAGAGGAACAAATAAAAAAAAGGATAAATGAAGTACAGAGTAAATCCTGTGCTCTGCTTCCCTGTTCATACAATAGCTAATCATAGTGATCCAGTGGACATCAAAAACACCAAAGCCAAAACCATGAATAATGAGAAGTTGTGAGGAAGAACAGAGTAACTCAAAGAAAAGAACAAACTGTCAAGTAAGGTGAGCACAAAGACAAGACGCTGAAAATTGTGGAAAATCTGAAGAGGAAGAAACGTGACCACATATAAAAAAAAACAAAAAAAAAAAACACCAAAAACAGTTTGTCTAACAGATGTAATTGTAGGCTTGTTGAGATTAATTGTGGGTGCACATACTAATTGTGCATGAGCTGAGGGGCCAAAGTGGAGCCAAGCAAAAACACAAAGATGGGGAGAGTGAGAGAAAGAGAGAGAGGGAGAGAGAGAGAAAGAGAAAGAAGGAAATGAGTAGGAGGAAGGCAGCAGAGAGAGGAGGAGAGGAGAGAGAAGAGTAGGATGAGGGTACAAACAGAGACACACAAAAGAAATGGAGGTGGAGGAAGAAACGGCAATAAGAAACCCTGAGAAGGGAAGGAGTCAGAGAAGGACTCAGGGAAGGAGGGAGGCGGAGAAGGGCACAGCAGAGAAAACGAAAATTTGACTATTTGGACAGAATGATAGAAAAACAAATGGAAAGACTGTTAAAGACATTATAAATAAAAATGAAAACCAAGCAAGAAGCAAATAGATTATATGAAAAAGTAAACAAAATGCTCAAAAGGGATCTTATAGGAAAACTATAATAATAAAAAATCTTTAAAATTTATACAAGACGTGTGACAGTGAATGAGGGAACAGGGAACGACTTATTTGAGTGTGTGTTTCTGTATAACAGCAGTGTTCCGTTTCCATAGTAACAATTTAGATATGCCTCCACAGAACACACTGATGGACAGGAAGATGCACATAGCTCACACTCACACTAATACATGCAGAGTATTACAAGCAGTGCATGTCCTCCCCTAATAATACACAATTTACTTTTATACAAGCTGGCACATCTCTGCGCCGAACTCTCGCTGACAAAAATAAAATGCTTGTAACATAAAATAAATAGCACGGAGCCTTCGCACAAACTTGTTCACGCACACCCACATAGACACATACAACGTAAGTTAATGCACTCTTGCAGTTAGAGATGATTCTCTGCACCACCCTTAATGTAGCTCACATTAAAAATGAATCTCCAAAAGGTCTTCAAGCGAAAAGGGAAAACAGGGAAACTACAATGGAAGGAGCATTTAGTCAGCCAGCACACCGAGTAAGGCTGCTGTGATGACTGCACTAATTGTACCTCTATACTACGTCTCCACTATCATTAACCTCCAATAATTCACAACATTTATAGAAAGGGTGTCAATTGTGGACCAATCACAGCTTAATAGTGCAAATGTAAAGCATCATTGCGTCAACAAATCGAGGCTGACACATGAATTCATCTGCTCTTCTGTGTCCATTACAGCGCTTACAAAACAATTACAATAACATATGGGGTGCAGGAAAAACATGCATAAGTGACAATGACTAACTAACCACCCACATGTGAGCATTGCTTGTATTAGGTAATTTTCTGCAGACGTGACTTGTACTTAGACACGCATGCATTAACGCTGAGCTCCCGGTGCGTTTCTTTTTAAACGCGTGCACTGTGGGTCAAGTAACTATTCGGGTCAGGCAACATCTGAGCCCTCCCGGGTCTACTTACAAACCCATACATACACAGTGCAATAAGGTTCATGTGCTTATAAACCAAATACTGTAGATCATGTCAATAAGACAGAGGTACATCTAACATTTACATAAATTATTGATTACAGTGATTTGTAATTAAAAACAATCAATAATAACAACTGGCTGCCATTACATCATGCAAAGCTGGTCTAGAAACGTAGCTGCACGTACTCATGCCCATGAGGCTAAACCTGTCTCTTCCTTTATCCCTCGTAAACACTTACAGTAATGAAAATTTTCAAACATGTCTTTCCTTGATATTGCTGGGTGTTACGGACTGTAATGCATTCACTGCAGATGCTCTAAGCAACCACCTCAGACATTAAAACTGAATCTGCCACGCTATTTTAAACACGTAGGCCATCGTTATCAGACTCTACTATATCCCAAGAGATGTGATGTGGTGGGCTGCACGTTATACATTTGAAAGGCATTGTGGATAATATAAGCTGACAGGCATATCTATTAAAGAGCCCATTTACATTGAGTGGGTGGTCCGTTACAGGTAAGAATGGTTCTTTATCATCTCCACTAAAGCCAAGAGTGCATCAGACACATTTTAAGACTATAATAGTAATAAATTACAGTGAAATTATATTTCACTGTAATTTATTACAGGAGATGCATTTTAACAACAACCACCTTAACAGAAGTGCAGAGCACTGATCGGATGAGGGTTGAGCATTTTCTTCTCATTAAAAGGTCATTGCAGAGATGCTAGAGGTGACAATGTTTGACATTTTTGTGTACAATCGCATTTCAGTATATTATCAATAATATAAATTGTAAAAAAAAAAAAAATGTAAAAATTAAGCCATATTTTCTTCATATTTCCACTCAATTTCCTTTGATAAATGATTTGTAAATTTATTACTGCAGTCTTTGTTTAGATAATAAAAAAGAATAAACAAGTAAAAATAAGGCATTATCTCTGGTGTGGAATGTGAATTAGAGTAATGGGGGCTACGAGTTCAAAACATGTTTACCTGACGGGTCACATTACGGACACATCTAAAGTAATGGAATCTAAACATTAAAGCAACATATCGACAAATACTTCATACAGCTCATGCAAGTGACTTTTGCTTATAATTAGAGGATGGGACAATTAAATGTTATTGATTTCATGAGAGACACCATCCTGCAGCTTTTGTGTATCTTAATTCTCACTTTTAAATGAACCCCACTGTTTTGTTTGAATAATTAATATTAATTCGTTCATTTTCCATGCCACTTTTTCCGTTTACACGGGTCACGGGGGTTGCTGAAGCCTATCCCAGCATACTTGCGGGCATGGGGGTGGGGGGACGCTCCAGATGTGGTGCCAGTCTTTTACCTTCAAAAACATGCAGTTTAGGTGAATAACTACTACTCAAGGAAAACAATCATTGCTGGTGAATGGACTGGTAATTTG
>CM023612.1:20676417-20686417 GCA_013358685.1 Antennarius maculatus
TATTGAGACATTTTTATAGAACTGGAAGAAAAGCACAGTGGGTGAAAAGTGACAAATATAGTGTATATAACATTTAAAGGGTCACTTAAATGAGTGCTTGAGTAATCTGCTCTTATTGTCTGCTGAGTATTGTGCCACCTCACTACTGGTCTATTTATTAAAGAGGGTCTCGGGTGTTTCATTAAGTGCACTTCAGTCTGATCCAGAATCCTGTCTCTTCTAATTGCACTTATAATGAGACGCACAACGGGTCTGTCACACTGAGCTCCTTCAGCACTCTAAATAGCATTATATGGGCTCTTCATCGGAGGCAAATAAACAGAGATAAACACACGTTCTGACACAAAACAGCAAGCAAGCATAGACACACCTAATCACACTGGGTCCGCACGCATATACACACGACAAAATGTTAAGAAGCTCAGAGATAAGGAAAATTTAAGGTTCCATCTAATCTCCAACGTCTTCCGTACCATCTTCCGAAGCCATTTACTTATATTGGAGTCATATCTCTTGCTCCAGACCTTCAGCAGCCGACAGACATTTCTGTGCAACCAAACTGGGATCTTTACAGTCAGTGTCTGGAGAACCACTGTGCATGAAGAGCTATGCCATTTCTCAGCATTACATACAATGTCACTGAAATCTATGCCAGACGCTGGTGGTTTCTAGCCTGTTTTCTGCTTTTCTACAGACTCTTATAACTCACTGTGATACAATGCGTTATTCTGTTTTATCTGGAGTAGCCCATAAACAGCAAGTCACACACTCTCTTCAGCCTCAGTCCATAATGATTTCTCAGGTTTCCTTTCTAAAACACTATACAGCACAATGATGGATCCACGTTTTCAGCCAATTTTGTACTACTACTACTACAGGTACTACTTTACCGGTGGCAAAATTTGATCATTCAGCTGCTATTTTGGGGTTTTGATAGCAAGCCTCAGGCATTTAAATCTCTTGAGATTAGTTGGAAGGAAAAAAAAAACTTTCCGTCTTGACTGCAATATAATTTATCTTAATTACCTTGGGCCTCACACCAGCTCAAGACCTTTGTGGTTCCCCACGAGGTGTTTTCACACCTCTTCCACCACCTGTAGCTTTTCTGCCTGCGAGCAAGGCCTCTGTGCAAACCAATGTATTTGTGTTGAACATGGTAGGGTTAGTCATTTTCCCAGACAATTGTAGCCTGATAACAAATGTGAAAGGCTGCACAGCAGTGAGTGACAGAACTACGAAATAACACTAAAATGCTATAAAATAATTTTGCCCAACATTACAACGACAAGACAATGTTACTGAGGTTCATATTATGTACTGGTATAAAGACTCCTGTACGAATCATGTGTAGGAAACATTTCTAATCACATTTTGTTCCAGTTTGGGTCACCTGGTTTGCACTTTCCACTGGGTGTACCAAACAAACAAAGCACCACTCTACTGGTTAACTTTTTAAAAGGTGCAAAGTGACTTGCCTGGAATTAATTATTGAATATTACAATGGCTTTCTAATGTAGCCGCAAGAGGGCACAAGACAGTGTCTTACAGCCCGGATAAATACAGAGGGTTGTGTTAGGAAGGGAATCCGACCCAAAACTTTTGCCAAATCAAACATGCGAATCAAGGTGGAGGTGGGACTGCATCAGGGATCAGCTCTGAGCCCCTTCTTGTTCGCTATGGTGATGGACAGGCTGACAGACGAGGTTAGACAGGAATCTCCATGGACTATGATGTTTGCAGATGACATTGTGATCTGCAGTGAGAGCAGGGAAGTGGTGGAAGAGAAGCTAGAGAGGTGGAGGTTTGTCCTGGAAAGGAGAGGAATGAAGGTTAGCCGCAGTAAGACAGAGTACATGTGTGTGAATGAGAGGGACCCAAGTGGAAGAGTGAGGTTACAGGGAAAAGAGATCAAGAAGGTGGAGGATTTTAAGTACTTAGGGTCAACAGTCCAGAGCAATGGAGAGTGTGGAAAAGAGGTGAAGAAGCGTGTCCAGGCAGGATGGAACGGGTGGAGAAAAGTGTCAGGTGTGATGTGTGATAGAAGAGTTTCAGCTAAAATGAAAGGAAAGGTGTACAAAACTGTGGTGAGACCAGCGATGTTGTTTGGTCTAGAGACAGTGTCACTGAGGAAAAGACAGGAGACAGAGCTGGAGGTAGCAGAGATGAAGATGCTGAGGTTCTCTCTGGGAGTGACCAGGAAGGATAGGATCAGGAATGAGTACATCAGAGGGACAGCACATGTTAGAGGTTTTGGAGATAAAGTCAGAGAAGCCAGACTGAGATGGTTTGGACATGTCCAGAGAAGAGATAGTGAATATATTGGTAGAAGGATGCTGAGTTTTGAACTGCCAGGCAGGAGGCCTAGAGGAAGACCAAAGAGGAGGTTTATGGATGTAGTGAAAGAGGACATGAAGGTAGTTGGTGTGAGAGAAGAGGATGCAGAAGACAGGGTTAGATGGCGGAAACTGATTCACTGTGGCGACCCCTGAAGGGAAAAGCCGAAAGGAGAAGAAGAAGACTGCACAGTTAAAGCAGAGACATATTTCTCTCTTTAGCTTTGTTTTCACATTTACTGCATATTTCAAAGTATGTAATTTATGACTTTGAGAAAGGCTCTGTGTCATTACTCATTAAGGATTTGTATCCTCAAGGCAAACACAATGAAATGCATTATGTCGTGTTTAACGAGTTGTTCATCTGGACAGAACTTATGTCACTACACATTAGCTGGTGCTGGTTCTTCATACTCTCATACTATTAGATGAAAGTCACTGAACAGTTCATTCATTATTCATACACCCACATAAGATTATAGGGGAAGTGAAATCATGCCACAGTGAGGGTTTCATCTGTTTACATCATCAACTTTGTGTTCAAAATCTCTAGACATTCTTTGTTATTTGCATTTATGCTGTATGAATTCAATAGCAACTATTTCAGTTTTGTCACAGAGCACCATACTTTTGTTTTTAAAGTAAATTCAGCATAAATTCAACATCCTTAAGAAAAAATACGTTCTGATAAAAATGCTGACATTCTAGATTTCTGTAATAAATGTTTGTAAAATAATTAATATAAAGTCTCTTTCAGAAACTTGACGGCTCATCTGCTTCGTATTTGGAATAATACCTGAATTGGATGGATCGCATTCAATTTTTCAGGTGTAAATAACTGTGGCCGTGAAATGTATGTTAAGACAGGGTGTTTGTCTTACAGCAGTGCTTCTGAAATACACAATACTTATTCTTTCTTGTCACTGACAACCACGGATATTGATTACCATTGGACTGACATTTTGTTGTGTTGAAATATAGAATAATGACTGTTGCCTATTTCTCAGCTGATTTTGATTTGGTAAACAAAGTTTTGGGTTGAAACAAGTTGGCTAATTGAATTTATGAGTAACACTAGGATAAGTTCGAATTAATTACAATGAAAATGTAAAATGTTGAATGTTGAAATGTGATAATATAATTTTATGATACACTCATAATGGAAACAATGAGCAATGCATCAACAACAAAACTTTTTTTTTTCCAGTTAAACAGCAACAATCAGTGGGTGTTTTCTTTGTCTTGGAAGATCATGATGTAAATGACAGACAATAGCAAAAATGTCTTTATAAAATTCCAAAGTCCAAAATGACATCTTCAAATTTCTGTCTTGAAGCAAATATTAATCTGGCTAAAAATAATTTGAATTTGTCATTCAGTTGTTTTCTAATTATCTTCCATCAACATGAAGCCAGAACATTTATTTCAAATTCAAATCAGCAGACCAAATCCAACACAAAGAAATCTTAATAGCAGTAATAACATTAACAGTAAAAATGTTATTTATATGTGATCACAGAGGCCCAGAAAGACCTTTTTGCACACCTGTCAACTGGACGTACACTCAGTCCCTCCACTTGAACATAAATAAATCAGTTCTGCAGCTCCTGCTCACTAAGCTCATGTTGATCCTTCATGATTCAGTCTTTAAAGGTGGAGGGACAACTTCCTCCTCACCTCTGCAGAGTCAAGTGCTAGCTTATTACTAAGTTTCCCACACTGAGACTGAAATGGAGGCAGATGCAGTGACACTTGGGACAGATGGAAAAGGCTATCACCTGTTCATAGGGAAAAATGAAATGACAGCAAGACAACAAAGGAAGCAGTGCAAAAATTCTGGCATAATAGATATCTGAAAAATTAAAGATTTACTGTATTTTCTGGACTATAAGACACTACTTTTTTCCTAGGGTTTGAACCATGCAGCTTTTACAAAGGTGCAGCTAATCTATTACACGTGAGGACACGGGGGCACGAGGACACGCTGGACAGCTACAAATGGTTTACAAATACAAATACTGCTGGATGTCATGTGTAGTAGTGAAGTAAGTATGATACTATTTTATACTTTAGCCCCAAATGGATTAAATAATGGCATAAATAAGCGCATTGAAGAAGACGTCTTCATGGGTTTCAGCGAAGGTGATTTAAGTGACTTGTGGTTTCAAACACAAGAGAAATGAAGGTAAATAAATGCCAATTATTTTCTCTTGGTTCTGTTCTGTTTTAATCAGCAAAGTTGCTGCCGTGTTAAAAGGCACTGTTGGGAAAAAATCTGTTCAATCCAATCCAATCTTTATTTTTATACATACATATATATATATATATATATATATATATATATATATATATATATATATATATATATATATATATATATATATATGGTGTATATGTTTCACAGTGGCTTACATCTATGTCTTCAGAAATGCCGTTTCTTCTGATTAGTAAGATATTTTGTGTTCCTCTTGTCTTTTATCCATCGTTTTCTGTGTTAACATCGCTTTTCAGCCAAGAATGTTCTGACATAATTACTCGTGGGTCCTATTGTCTGTTTTTAATATGCATCTTTTGAGAAAAATATCATCAAATATCTCATTCAGCCATCAAACACTGCACTAGTTTTCATCTTTGCATCTTCATCCTTTTCTCGAATCGTAATTGTTAAATCTTTCTCTTTCATCAAAAACAATTATGCAGGATAAGAAAAGCATTCACTGATCCAAAAAGCCCTTCCCTGGCATGGCAAGACAAATGACAGGTTAGTTCCTGATGAAATGTCAAAGTTTGCCAGACCAGACAATTTGGTAATGTAATCAGTGGATGAGAGACATATCCCCCATCCCAGCTTTTTTACACCACAAATGAGAAATAAAATGCCTTACATCGTGATAACCACTTTGTTCAGTTGAAGCTTGCACAAACACATATCAGTGAAAACTGGGTGACTGCCTGCTGACTTCAGTAACACAACGGCGCACCGAGAAGCTGAGCAACTTGGGTAAGAGGCGGCATCACAGTGTTGAGCCCTCAGTTTGCTATTCTTAGCTCTCCCTCCTTCTCTCACAGTCACACTTGACTAGGTATAGAGCAGTAGAGGTAGAGGAAGCATCGACTCTCTGTCTATAGAAAAACGTGAAAAATCAGTTTTATTAAGCATTGTTTGTGTCGGCTGGCTTTTATATGATTTCCAGTCAAACATGGTGCGAAATCGACATTGACATTGATCTGTAACCATCTGTATACAGAAATTCCTGATGTACTCTATGACCACAACGATAAGATTTTTTAACGCAAAAGGAGAAAGCTGAGTCAAGCTGTACATATTAGAGCTGCAAATAACATCTCCTGATCTACTCATTATTTTCACTAGTAACGAAGGAACTGTGTGTGTGTGTGTGTGTGTGTGTGTGTGTGTGTGTGTGTGTGTGTGTGTGTGTGTGTGTGTGTGCGTGTGTGCGTGTGTGCGTGTGTGCGTGTGTGTGTGTGTGCGTGTGTGTGTGTGTGCGTGTGTGTGTGTGTTAATTACAATGAAATAGAAAGCATGAAAAATAATTCATTTACTATTCAATTGGTAATCATCTTAATTTACCAATTTATTAATCATCTAAGTGTGACAACAAACATCAGCCCATCCATGATGGGAGGTCAAACAGAAAAAAAAACAAAAAACATAATGCAATACAATAATGTATTTCTTGGCATGGTTGAAATTTGTTGCCTTCTGTCCCTCTTTCTCTAGCTCTCGGTAAACTACAACACCAGGCTGCTCAGCTCCTGTAATCCTTCAGCGACTCAATCAACATTTGTAAAGCCTCGTCACAACAGGTTTGTATCCAAAATTGACTCAGCCAGCTTGCGGCTGTGTGTCTCTGCATCAACATCTCGACAGCCATATATTCCAGACACTTCACTGTCACCACTCTGTTCATGGTCCACCAATCAAAAGCAGAGAGAGTTTGTCCCACCCTGCCTTCCTGAAAAGAGAGCTGATGCTCGAATTCCATAATCCCCTCTACCCAACCCACTCTATAAAGGCATGTAGCGTCACAACTCAGCAACGACACACCCTCTAAGGTCTTGTTGCTAACACGTTTAGAGCTAGATCTGTCTACAAAGCTGCCTCCTTCCAGTACCGGTGAAGCTCCCTCTTGATTTACCGCCTGCACCCACATCTTTGCCTGTCTCTCTCTGTCTGACATGCCTAAAGCCCATGTTTGCTCTCTCATCATGCTCTCCTCCATTTTTTTTTTTTAGTGGATAAATGTGCCCCAGAAACACAGTTTCACATGCAGTCATGATAAGCCCGCACAGTCAAAAGTGTTGGGCTATCTCTGTGTTGAAGCAACTGTCTTGTGAGAAGGAGGGAGAGCTGTCACCCACCTCCTTTAAGTCATGCTTCAACATCATAATGAGTTACATCAGATTCTGAGTTGGTGGATGCAAATGTGAGTAAGCTTAGATTTGGGAGCATTAACTAGTTTCTCTCAAAGATAATAACAATTCAGCCAAGAATCTAATCCATGAAGCCACCAAGAGACCAATCCTGGACCGACTCCACTGGCATCAGCCGGACACTGTGACAGAATGCAGGATTTTCCACATTTTTTTGTTGCAAACATGTTTACGTATGTGATGAGAATGATTGTAAAACTTCAAACGGGCTTTGAGCTGGTCTGACTTTTCGTTCTGCATTGATGGACCTCATTGTGATTTTCCCTTTAAGGCCTGTTTTTCTTATCTCCTCTCTTGCACTCTGTCACGGTGCTCTCTTTATTGTCTTCACATGCCCCTCCAAACTTTTAATTGTGGCTTCTATCAAACTTGTGAATGAATGCTTACAAGAGCACAACTCAGCATTAAAACAGGTTTCATTTTCAGTGGCTTTACGCAGTTAGTGTATTTTGGATCTGTTTTCCCCTGTGAAGCAGCAGAGCTCTGTGTTTTGATGGGCTTATTGAAGTCACAGTCTTGTTATCCCTTATCTCAACACTGGGCTCGGCAGCAGAGAATGTGTGATGAAAAAGGACAATTTCTCTTTGACTATATGAATGCCCCATCACCGCCACACAGACACACACACACACACACACACACACACACACACACACCCTCCCCCCACCTCACCCCTACCCCCTCATTTTCTTGTCCTTCTCTTTCCTTGTCCTCTACTGGCCTCCCTCCAAATGAAAACATGTCTTGGCATCTCATTCAAACACACACACACACACACACACACACACACACACACACACACACACACACACACATTGTGCACATACTGGGCTTTATGGCTACTTGAAAAACAACTTGAAACCATTCATATAAGATTTCTCAACAACTTCTTATTATGAGCCAATTTCTACAATATATTATTATCAAGTGATGTGCAGGGTTGCTGTCACTAAATTCTGCAGTCCAATGAACAGTTCCAAACTTTCTGCATTTTTAAGGAAATAAATGCCAATGACTCCCTAATTTGACTAAAACAAACTATAGACTGATCCTGGGGCTATTAACTTAATAAGCACTAGAAGTGTCACCACAGATTACACAAGACATTATCTACTATCCAACATGAAACATTTGTAGATGTGTTTCCAGCCCACGTTTTCACCATCTGCAAAATTTTTCATGACATGATTTTCACAAGTGAGCATGATGTCTGTGGTTTATCTGGAGCGAATTTTAAGGAAGGATAATCCTGGAGACTGGTATTGATCAAACTCACTGACCTGACATTTTTAATGAAAAACACAGGAGAGAAAAGGTAACTCTAAGATATTATCACTTAAACTCTGGTCATAGATGTTTTAGATCCTCAGATACGGTGACTGTATGACTGCAACTGAAATTACTCAATGGATCAGTCAGTTATCAGATAAATGTTAAGCAGCTCCAGCTTCGAAGGATAATTTGCTAATTTTCCTGTTTAGTGTCAGTTTTGGTTTTAGACTGCTACGTAGAAAAAAACTTGAAACTTTATAGATAGACTCTTTGATCAAACACATAATAAATGAACCAAAGCACGATTACAATAACAGGACAATGACTGAAGCAAAATTTCATCTCAATTTCACCTCAGCAATTAAAAAACAAAGGGATTTTTGAGAGAAAGGTTTCATGCTTGCTATCATAGGAATGGAATCCAGTTCCTTGAATCACTGGCCTACCTTGAACATTGCCAGCCCGGATCTCCTCTCTGCTCTTCAGAACTGGCATGATGGAGTGATCTGGGATTTGAGTCCTCCTCTCATAGCCTCGGATGAAGGGATGGAAGACAGATGAAGTCACATGCGGCTGAGGTGGGATCCCAGCAGTGGTTCCAAGTTGGATGAGCGTAGAGATAGGCGATGTTGGGGTGTTATCAATGTGGGTGAGGACGACTGTTTTTAAAGTGTAATATTATCTACAGATTTACAATAACCAGAATTAAATCATTTGTTAAAATTTTACCAATGCAAAAGGGAATGAGGTGGACTAATGACAAGCAATGCTTTTAAATATAGGTAGAATTAATCCAGCCTGATTGAAATAGAACACTGACTTAGACTGCGTAGGAATTTAAAACTTAAAAGAAAATGAAAGATGGCAGGCAGTGGGTGATGAAGGGACTTTCTTTCATTCCTCTTTTTCCATCTGATTCTCTTTCCTCATCCCCCAGTGCTGGCGATACAGCTCGTCAAGGTCTCCTCCCAGAATTCTGTGAGTGTGTGAACACAGTTGCCGTGGAGATAAGGAGATGAGTAGCAGCATGTGCGATTGTCTATGTGCGTATGCGTGTACGTACTCTTCGTCTTCCTTCCCCGTCTTTCCCCTTTGGCTTTGGCTTTCTTTCACCTCCTTGCCTTCATTTGCCTCGGCCCCTCATGATCACCAGTTTGTGGGTCCACTCTGCACTCTCCTCTTTCTTAGTCTGAAGGAGGGAAACAGACAAGAACAGAGTCAGCAGGCAGAGCACAGCTATGGTTGGACTTGTTGCTGCTGCAGACTGAATGCTGCTGTGTACACAAGTAGGTTGCATCTCCGGCTGCTGAGCCCACATGCCCCCTTTTCACTGCAATCTGACGGCGTTAAACATCGTTGAGTAGGAACACTGACACTGCTTTAATCCATTGTTCATTAACTATGGGTACTGGTTCAAACTGCATCACAAAGCTATTATAGATGGTTCCCAATATGATCTCCAAATGTGTGTTTTATAGTAAGTTAGCCACCAGAGAATGTGCCACTCTGGATGTCTTCTGTATTGATTTGGGTTTTTTTTTTTAATTTTGCTTCATTGATCTTTTGTATAATTGCTGCGTCAACGTGACCTGGATAAAACTCACGCATTGTGTGACACAGCTGCTGATAGTGTCCTCTGTGGTTGCATTTGTAATATTAACGATATTAGCTAGCTTATTAGCCTGCTCTTATTCATAACATCTGCGTCTTTCAGTGTGATGATACAGAAGGTGAATTGTTTCTAGTCTCTTCTTCAGTAGTCTGCTCAGCTTTTCCAGAGAAACGATGTTTGTTTGTTCAAATGCATTTTTTTTTTTTAGTGCTTTGCTCCTGAGAAAGACCATCTAATTTGATTATACTTGAGTAGAGCCAAATATGTCTGCAAAATACTTCAGACTCAAACTACTTACATGGAGAAATAACAATAAGTGACAGAAGAA